>JBBBDQ010002291.1:505000-572500 GCA_037127315.1 Ascarosepion bandense
TTGAATTGTTCGAGAATCTTCGTGCAAAGCATTCAGCCTTGTCCGCTGAGGAGGTGAGGACTTCAAAATTATTGATTAGTGGGGGTATTGTGGACTTGCTCTTGTTAAGTACTCTTTTACAGAGTTGCCAGTAGTATTTGGCGCCGAACTTAGCGGATGCTATGCGTTGTTTCATTCTGGCAGCAGACAACGTCTTGGCTTCGTTAAGTATCTTTTTGCACTTATTACGAGCTGAAGTGAAAAGGCGCCTGTTTTGGTCCGAAGAGTAGCTAGGGTAAAGTCGGAAGAAATGATTCCGGTGGGCAATGGCGTCCGAGCAAGTGGGCAAGAACCATGGAGACGAATGAGACTTAAGCAGAAATTTCCTGGCAGGGATGAAGGCATCGATGCCAGCCTTAACCCAGGAGGAGACCTCGGATGCACATTCTTCGATGGGAAGACTAAAAACGTTGTTCCATGGGACGCCACAGACGAAGTCTCGAAACAAATCCCAGTCTGCCCTTTGGTAGCAGTAGGATATTCTACTGATCTGGGTTTCTTGGGTCGGGTGGGAGAGGAATTAAATGTTGACGGAAACTACGGTGTGGTCAGAGTTCCCGAGTGGGCAGAGTTCTTTGGTAGTGCAAGAGTCTGGGATAGAAGTGAAGCAGAGGTCTAGTAGTGAGTCCCTTCCGTTGGGGTTGTCGAAGAAACGCGCGGGGAAGTCCACCACTTGCGTGAGGGATTGGGTGATTGAAAAATTCATGGTGTGGACACCAGCAGGGTCGGTGACAGAGTTCTCCAGAGACTTGGTGTGGTGGGCGTTAAAGTCACCAAACACAAATATATGGGCAGAGGGATGGGAAAAAATGGCTTTGTCGATATTGTCAGAGATGCTGTCAAGTAACGAACAGTCAGCGAAGGAAGGTGAGCGGTAGAGAAAGAAGAGATAGCTAACCGAGCTTAGAAGTGAGAGACGGAAGCACATGAAAGAATGATCCAGGGATTCAAAAGATGTCACCCTAGCTAGGGAGATGTGTTCGCTGACATACACACCAAGCCCATGCATATGAACATTAGAGTCCTTCCTGAAGAGGGGAAAGTAGCCAGGAACGTAGAACTCAAAAGAGGGGATAGAAGGGTTAAGGTTAGTTTCGCATAATGCTAAGATATCAGGTGAGTTAGTGTGAAGGAATTAATCTACGCTGAGGAAGTTAGTGCGGATACCACGTATGTTAGTGAAAGAGATGCAGACTGGTTTGGGCGTTTTCAGACTAGCTGGTTTAGTTTTGCTATTATGTTTGCTTTTTCCCAGAGTGATTCAGTTGAGGAGAGGTCTTAGAGGAGAATCAGTCGGTCACTTGTTTGCAGCATATGAAGGATGGAGACTGGCGCGGCCTACAACATAATGTGGCCTCGGGGTTGCCCATTGAACGTTCATGCAGGGACGCCCTTCCATGCTCGATATGGCACTACAAGAACTCCGTTATTATTCAACTGTTGATCAGAGCAGCCTCTCAAGCCGCTAGGCAAGAGATCGGGCTCCTAACTACCAGTCGGAAGCAGCAACCAGGAAACTGCCAACCCGGCACCCTCAGAATGTAAAGGCGTTGCCACCATACTCCGTAACTGCAAAGAGTTCCAGCTGAACTAACACTAAGACTGAAGAAGAGGGATGAACCGGGAACCCCTTCCTGAACAAGAAACAGGGTGATCACCTCTACTCTTGTTCAAAAGAAGTGGGTGGAGTGTGAGACCGGGCGATAGTAGGAACTATCTATTCCAATTAAAAAAAAGAAAAGAAAAAAAAATAAACAGGAAAGAGTAACTGAAGTTTACTAAGTTTTAACTTAGTATAAGTCGAAAAGAACCTAGGATAGCAAAATCATTTACGCAAACTACTTAAGTTAGTGACAAAAGAACAAATAAAAACAAATAAAATAAACAAAGGGGAAACCAAAAAATATTAAAAATTAATTATTAAAATTCAAAGAAAAACAAACTCATTTCCGTTCACTTACTACAAGCAGGTAACACACAGAAAAGTTGATTCAAAATAAATTTCTGAGGACAGAAATACAATTTAAAGCATTTTTTCAGATAATATGGACGAGTTAACTACTTTTTGGTAAACGAGAGACTCTACAATACAATCCACGTGTAGAGGGGGAATGTCTGAGACAATTCTTTTTACAAGACGAAAACGAAATCGCTAACAGAATTCAGATAAATAGTACCACAGTTCATTTATATCGAAAATAACCTTGGATAGCAAAATCATTTACACAAACTACTTAAAATAGGTTTCAAAATCTTTAATAGGTTATTATTATTATATATTATTATATTATTAACCTATTAATAAATTAATAGGTTAATAATATAATATAATATTATTATTATTTTATAATAATTATAACTATATATCTATGCTCTACTTTCGTATTGAGCTCTTATAAAAAGTAAATATCGAACTGTGGAATGCACTTCCATTAGTATTAAGCTGTATCATTAACAGATGTTATTATCATTCATTTTTCAATGTTCCCAAGTATTGAATCTTCTTCTGAGATCATCTTCAGGAGTGTGAGTTGTGGTAACAAAAATAAATAACTCACATCTCTGAAGATGATCTCCGAAGGAGATTGAAAGTACTTGGGAACATCGAGAAATGAATATTTAAATTATTTGTCAACGTTACAGCTCATTTCTTACATCTTTCAATTATAATACGCGAAAGATTATCCGTGAGTATGCACTGATTTTATTAAAAATAAGCAAACAAAATTATTGCAGTTTATTATATATATATATATATATATATATATATATATAATCACTTCAAATGTTATTTTTTAGGGTATACTAATATTTTATTAGACACTCCGTTTATTTATTAAACAGCAGAATTATTTATTTTCCTACTCCGGCAGTGTTACTCACTGTTTACCTCAGCTTCCTTTGCTTTCAGTATGCCCTGTGGGTATCCAATTCCCCAAGCCCTTTTTCCTCATTACGTACCCCAGAAATTTACACAAGTTTTTTATGTTACTCGCTGTTTGCCACAGTTTCTTTTGTCATCAATACTTCATGTGAGTGTTAAATTTTCCCTTTTTTTTTGCCTCTTTCCTTATTATGTATCATTAAGTAAGTTACTCGCTGTTTCACTCTGCACCATTTGACTTCAATATACCCTGTGAGTGTCAACTGCTCCAAGCTCTATATCTTCACTGTGTCTCTCAGAAGTTTACACAAGCTCCTTAGGTAAGTTACTCGTTAATTTCTTCTCCCGCTCATGCTTTCAGTATGGCTTGTGAGTGTCAAATTCTCCAAGCCCTTCTTTTCTCATTATCTTTCCTAGAAATTTCAACTGTTTGTTTCTGATTTAAGTGGTCTTTTTTTGTTTCTATTTACTTAAAACCATTCTTGTTACTCACATATTCAGTTCATTGTATTCTTAGCATGTTATTGTAGAACCATATTTCTGTTGCGTTACGTCTTCACTTTGCGAGTAGATTGCCCAGCATTCACTGCCGTAATTGAGGAGCAATGCTGATTTTAAAAGAAATTAAAACCAATAAAATATATGTAAGTTTTCTCCTCATTTTGATAATGATGTGTAATATAATCGAAGCTAATCGATGACAGATGTTTTGTTAATAAACTCATTGTATAGAGACATGCGTCCTCTTGTACAAAAAGAAGAAATGTTTTTTTAAAAATTGGGGAAAAAAACTTTCCTGTAATCCTTCATTAAACTTGTATTAATAACAGATTATCTCTGTTTATCTTTCTAATAGGATTTATTAAAATAAACACATCTTAACTTATATCTTGGTATTATTTCGAATTATTTTTCTCATCTTGGTTGATATGAATGTTTTTATAGACACACCATTTCGACCAACTACTTTTTGGTCATCATCAGGTGTCTATTGCTTGGCTTGGCTGATATCAGTTATCTGTTGATTATTATGATATATATCACAGTAATCAACAGATACTTCTATCAGTCAGTCGATGGACACCTGATGATGACTAGAGGGCACTTAGCCGAAACGTTTTGTCTATAATAACATCTATATCAACCAAGATGAGAAAAATATCTCGAAATTATACAAAGATATTGAAAATTACTCATCTCAGAAATAAATACTAATACGTCTTAACTTGTTATACTTCATAACTTATAGTAGTTGAGTGTTTCGTTTTTTAACGGTTTAACAATCTTTTGCAAGTTATTTAAAGCCAGAAAATATTTTTAGATTGTAAGAATATTTTGGGGCCGCGGTGAGATATTAATGTTTTAGTGCGACAAGTCTTACTAATTAACCCATAGCTGGGAGGAGAAGAGGTGAATTCATACTTTTTTCAAGGGAATTTGCCTGTAAGTGAATATAATTAACTCGAGGGAAATTGGAATTCGGTTCTCTGATTACGATTTCGAAACATTACACATTACACCATGCGCACATTCAACCTCACATCATATGAAATTCTTAAGCGGACAAGTTCGATGATCGTACGGGAACCGCTGTTTCAATGTGATGTGGCCGCAAGCCACATCACATATTAACGATTATTACATATGCTCGGGTCGATCAAGAAGCTTGTTGCCTGTCGTAATTATTAAGCGAATTTTGTTAGGTGTTTTTCCTGAATATCTAAATTTATTTATAAATGGAACTGTGTGTGTGTGTGTCCATTACCTAAAGACTCCGAAACGGCTAAACCGATTTTCTTGAAAATTTACACAGTTGTATTATAAGCGTCGGCGAGTGTTCTTAGCTAGGTTTTTTGTCGACGTACCTCCGATAAATATCGAAAATCGATAATCGATAAAATTGGGTTATAGAAGGAATGGTCCGATTTTAATCAAATTTGATACACTCATAGACAAAGACATAAGAAACGATATTCAGAAGTTTCAAGGTTGCAGTTCTTACAATAGTGCAGAAAATCGATAATATATATATATAAAAAGCAAGATGCTTGTGTGTGTGTCTGTTTATCTATCTGTATGTCCTTTATACAAATCCACAATTTTTATCCGATTCTCACCAAACTTGACACAAATATTCTTTAGGCTGAGTCTGAGCTCCAGGACCATGGATTAGTTTTAAAGCTTTCAGTAAACCCGAGCAACGCCGGGCTATACTGGTAGTTAACTAATATCTCTGATTAATATTTGCCATTGAATTAGGAACTTTAATAAAAGAGGAGATTACGATAATATAATTGCTTTTTATTTTTATCCTCAGATTACGACACATTCTTGAACGCTAGAATAATGAATACAGAATGTTTTTGCGTTAGAAAATAGAGAAGTTTTAGGCAAACAATTTTGACTTTTCTTAATTTTTTTCCATTCTGATTTCACTTTAGGCATTACATATTTTAGGAAATATCCGTGTTTAAATTTTGCGTCCAGAAGAGCACCACATTGCGCCTTCTCGGGGCTGACATGAAGTGGAAATGTCATATTGAATCAATTGCAAGATCTTCAGTCTAAAAAAGTTAGTTCACTGTGCTATTCTAGGCAGTTTTTCTCGACAGAAATATATTTACCATTTGATCATGCTTTAAATATTGCTGCCACATATGGCCCGGTGCTGTTGCCATATATCTAAAGATTCTTGATAAAATCCAAAGAAACTGCAATATTATTGGTCCTGCCCTCAAATCTTTATTTCAGACACTTTCCCACCACCTTAGGGCAGCTTGCCGGTGTCTTTTCTATAAATACTTTTTTGGTGAACTTTCTTTCACAATACCTAGACATTATAAATTTAAGCGTACTACAAGATTGGCGGTAAGGTCTCACTATTTTACAGTTGAAATGGCTAGATGTAATCGTAAGTTATTTACTAACAGTTTCTTGTCGCGACATCTCGCTTGTGGAACTCTAAATAAAAATTAAAATAAAAAAAAATTACAATTATTAACATCCCTCGTTCATTTGTGCGCATGTGTAGTCACGTCACAACAACATAACAAATTTAGGCCGATGATGTCCTAAATAAGGAAACGAGTCACACTAAAAATTTTTCCCACTTTGTTATATATTTTCTCTCAATATTGTTCTTCATATATAACAATTTATATACCGTTATCTCATATATATATATATATATATATATATATATATATATATATATATTGTGTTAATTATGATAATGTTTAACGCAGAGTTGTGTTTTTTAGTGGTTTTAGAGATAAAATGTATTTTGACAAGCAGGGTTTTTTTCTTAAAGTGCTCGATATTGGAATGCAGATAGACCATTGATAAGACCAAAGTTTGTCTCTTTAACTGAGCAGATTCATGCCAACTTGGAAGTTTGGTGAGGGCACTATTCTGATGTCAGTTCTATCTTCGCAAAATATTATACTATAATTTATTTATTATATTTTATATTTTAATTTCACGCATATCCGTTGTGCGTTTTTATTTTGTCGACTGCACAGTATAGTATGGTCTGAGAAAATGAGGACCATGGCGCAATTTCCTCCACTAGAAATGTAGAAACGGCATGCTGCACTGCTTGGCATTCGCACCGTAGGCTCTAATACGAACATTTTAGAATGTTTGGGTGTCAATCTGAAGATAGTGCAGAGGATTCGGAAAGAGTTGGATAACATATCCAGTTATCATTATGGTATTTTGGAGTGATCACTAGTGATGGCAACCTTATGCCTCTATTGATCTTTCAACAGGGCCTCAGGGTCAACACGTAAAGGGGTGACTCAACACATCATCTCGACCGCTTTACATGATGTGTTCCTTTATTTATATCATATTGCTCTGGATAATATCCACTGAACCCTCTAGACGGATCTATCTTTTAATATTTTATATTAAATAGATATTTTAGATTGTCTTCTCCGTCTGTGGATTTGACATCATTATCTCTCTCTGTCTGTCTCTCTCTGTCTCTCTGTTTCTCTCTCTCTCTCTCTCTCTCTCTCTCTATATATATATATATATATATATATATATATATATATATGAACCAAAACAAATAGGAAAGGAGTCCAATTACAGCATAGCAATGCGGATGTGCGTTGTGGTGCATTGGATATCGAATCGGAACGAGAGATCGAGGTTCCGAGTTCGAATTCCAGTTGATTTCATGGCATTCACTTACGCACAAATACCCCTGGGAAAGATATTAATCCGTCTCTTCCCTCTAGTTATGGGTTGAATAATAAGACAGATTGGGTTCTATAGCCTTGGCTGGCAACCAGTGTCCCGCAGAAATCAATGGCAATTCATTTAGAATTATCTACTTAGCAATAAATACTAAAATAGTATGAAATACATCATCTCTTTTAAAAAATGGGATGGCCTAATAATTATAACGGGTAGTGTGCTCCAGAAGATTAAAGGGTTTCGTTATATATTTCCTCGGTGGCTGTGGAAGGCCGGAGCTTTGACAGAAAGATAACGTAACGGATGTGAGGCAATCAATTTATATTAGTTTAAAATTTAGGAAGAAACTAACAAAATAAATAAATAATAAAAATAAATCGCTTTGTCGATAAATGGATCATTTTAATTGCACGATTTTGATATTTTTCCTTGTAACAGATTTAGGTTAACAACAGATTTCGTTAATGACAAATTAAAATCCCCACAAATTTTCCTGCTTCTCTTGCAACTCGCATCGATTATCCTGATCATTACTAAGCACTTTGTTTTGGGTAACTGATAAGCGATTTAGAAATATTGCCTGAAATTCTGAGATTAGCCATCATTATTCTTAAACAGCACAATAAGAAATTCATTTGTAAATGCATTTTCTTTATGTGCCTTCTCCTTTTAGGACGTAGACGATCACGGACTTCCACTTACCACTACCCCATGTCGCTCTTAACACTTTTCCTCTTCGTATCTCGCCTAAACTCTGCTCCGCTATCCTCTTGGTCAAACCGATCAAGTATGTCTCACGTTGCATTCCTCTGTTTCTTTCTCCGTCGGTACTAGATTCTCCAAGCCCTCCTTCCTTATTACATGTCCCAGAAACATCAGCTGTCTCTTCCTGATGCTAAGTATAAGTTTTCTTTTTTGTCTGCATCCCCACCAAAACCCTGTTGTTGCTCACATGTTCGGGTCATAGTATCCTCAGTATCCTTCTGTAGAATCACATTTCTATTGCTTCTAGTTTCTCCTTCGTCTTTGAAGAGATCATCTAGCATTCTCTGGCATATAGGAGGACGGATATCACATAACAGACCAGTACTCTTTTCCTTGTTTAAAACGCATTGGTTTCGACAGGGAACATTTTCGACCCTTGACATTGCTTACAGTTATTCTGTTTCTTGTTAAAGAAGCCGGCCTATACTAAAAGACCCTGTTGTTTTTTTACAGGTAGTGTAACGGTTATCTATGTGGTAAGTGAAACCTGTGTGCCGAGTTCGAATCTTAACAATGTCTCGTACCATTGCCACTATTACCTTTGGAAATGCATGATCCCATCTTCCTCCATTTATGGGTTAAATATCAAAGTAGAATGAGTTATTTTGCCTTGGGTGCCATTGAGCTTGAATTTAAAACCAATCACGCCCATTCTTCTTCTTTTTCTTTGTACCGTGTTCCTTCAGGCATGACGGATCGCGGCTCTCCACGAATTTCTATACTTTGTAGCCTTTCGTAACGTTTATCGCTTCACCATCCCTCCCAGTCCCTAATCTATCACCAATTTACATCAGCTCGCCAGGTAGGTTACTCGCTGTTTTCCCCTGTATGTCTTGCCTTTAATATATCCTGTGAAAGTCAAATTCTAAAAGCCCTGTTTCCTCATTATGTACCCTAGAAATTTCAACTCTCTTATTTCGCTTCTAAGCATAAGTGTCCTTTTTTTTTAACAAAAATTCCGCGTTATTCACATGTTTAGTGCCTGATATTCTCAGCTTCCTGTTATCTCAAATCTCTTTATCTGTGATTGTCCAGCGTTTTCTGCCATATCAGAGGACTGACCTCATTATCAGATAGAAAAGTCGAAAATGGAGCAAGTAGATATTTCGATTTTGATAAGTAAAGATGTGAATGCTAATTATAACGACGATAATTTTTTTCCTTGAGATACATCTCATATCATAAGAATTTTCTTTGAAGATATTCTTTCTAAAATAAGCTAATAAAAATCAATTTGTGTCGGTTCCCAGAGAAAAAAAAGGTGTGTTTTGATCAGTTCCTTTTTCTGTAGATGAGATGAAAGAAACACTTACAGGAAATCGTATTGCAAATAAACTGAAGGTCTGTACTTTAATTTATGCCTTTGGAAATAAAAAAACAAAGCAAGGTGACCTTTCATCGCTGCTTTTTATACCGTAACAAATGAATCTGAAAAAATGCTTATAATTAATCTGCATATTAAAGAAATCAATTGCATTGGTTGGTTGTTAATCAAGTATAGATTACAGTTTACAGTCACATCCTCTAGTGTGACTTTCATCCTCCATATAAGTGGGTGTGTATTTACCTAGATATGTGTCTTATATATATATATATATATATATATATATATATATATATATATATATATATATATATATATACGAGTGGGTACAGAACGAAGATTTCTTTCAACGTCCAAAACATTGATTTAAAACAGTGCTCGATATATAATATATACTATATAGAGGTGTGAATATTTATTATAAATTATACTTTAGAACATGTACATAATTTCTCTATATATAATTGCGACGAAGGCACGTTTGTTTCAGCATTGGGTCCCCAATGCCTCATCAGGCGAAAATCTCGAATCTGATGAGGCATTGGGGACCCAATGCTGAAACGAACGTGCCTTCGTCGCGATTATATATAGAGAAATTATGTACATGTTCTAAAGTATAATTTATAATATATATATATATATATATATATATAGAGAGAGAGAGAGAGAGATGACACACACACAAACTATATATATATATATATATATATATATGTAGGAGGTCTACGTGTTTGAGTATTCACTTTTGTCTTTTTTAAACAGTGACATTAATGTCTGCCGACATAGATATCGAACATTATACTGAAGCAGTGTACTCGGAATCGAATCTGTATTCCTATAAGAAACACGCAAAGGGTTGATGGCTACTCAAACACGTGTACTAACAAAATATAACGTTTGTATCAATAGGTTTACCTTAGTTGAGAAGTACTTCCCTAGAAATAACACTCTTAGCAAGATTTTTAACAGAAATACTCTTAAGTTATAGTTGTAGGGATAACCTTGAAAAGATAATCAAGAAACATAATACAATTTAAAACCAATATAACAACCTAAGTAATCAGCACCATCCTAAAAAGAATTAAATGTAATAATACCAATACTTGTAATAATCGAAAACCGATTGAATGTCCATTGCAAAGAGATGTCTAACTGACTCTATAGTCTACCAATGCACTATTCCTACCATAGAAAATCTAGCAGTTAAAACATTTTACAATGGAAGCACCAAGAATTCATTTAAAATTCGTTGGTATGAGCACATTTTATCTTTTAATAATAAGGTATACCTCTATAGCATCTCACTTCCACCATACTATTGGCAATTAAAAGAAGTCAATAAAACCACTACTGTAGAAAATGTGTTTTAAAAAAGAGAACTTGTAAATCTTTACATGAGTCATGTTTTCTGTGTTTACAAGAAAAAAATTTATTATTTTCCTTAAATTAAACCTGTTAAACAAATGCAACGAAATAACTTCCATCTGTCACCATCATTTTATATATAAAGTATAGTTAATATATTCTCTGCTATAATATAACTGGATTCCACAATCAAACTCCTACTCTTTGCTTGATTCTCCTATCCTCTTATAATTACTTTATTTTAATTAACTGATATATTACCTACTATGGCGTCTACATGTTTGATATACATTATGTTTCAATGCATTACTGTTCGTACATAACGATAACACCTCTTTAAGGAACGAAAACTTATAATAATATATAAATACATTCATAACCGTTCTACAGTCTCATTCGATACAATTGCTGACAAGTCATAATACAATTGTATACACTCAGACACAAAAAATCTAGCTTTTTACGACATATTAATTCTTTATCCCACCTCTATATTTTAACTCATTCTTCTCTCCATCATTCTATGGGTTAACTTAGTCCAACCCTTTGAATTCCACACACCCTCTCAATTGAATGGATATGGTAACAAATGTGTTGTTTTTAAATTTCTATACATATATCAATTTCTAAAAGTAAAATATTTTACTGCCTGATGAGGTACGAACAATTAGTCCGTAAACAAGACAGCTCTTGTGTGGCTGAAAACTGTTTTTTGTTATGAACACTTATGATAAAAATATTACTATAGATATTGGCAGGTAAAGAGGTAAATACTACGAACAGTGAACTGTTAATCCATTTGTTTGTACTACTTCTAATATATATATATATATATATATATATATATATATATATATATATATATATATTGCTATGGGTGTAAAAAAGTATACATATGTGATACATGCAGGTACACACTGCTATATAAATAGTTATCAGGTGTTAATAGAACAGTGATCAGTGTAATATATCAGAGTTATTAAGTATATATTATTAAATATACATATTATCATACGTTTACAGCACGACTTGGAGTTTCACGCACTACTCAATCATCAGGTGCATATTATGAACGTGTATGATATATATATATATATATATATATATATATATGTATATGTGTGTGTGTGTGTGTGTGTGTGTGTGTGTGTGTGTGTGTGTGTGTGTGTGTGTGTGTGTGTAAAATTTCTCAGTTATAATCTGAAGAAAGGAACAGCATGATTAAAAACAAGATGAAAACTATATTTTCAGCTACGCATTTCTTTCACCGTCGGATTTTATCCAGGCAAAGCCTTGAAATTAATTTTATTTTAAATAAAATTTCTATAAACAAAAATTGTTGTTTGCTGGAAAAAACGGTCATTAAATATTCATAGGATCAACTGAATTTATTATACATTTTAAAATGTCATGTTTCATACACGAAGAGAATTTTTTATTTGCATTATATTGTTGTTATAATGGAATTTAATTGTTTTCTTTTGATGTCTTTACATGCTGGCTTGGGAAAAGGTTGGTTCTATTCGTAATGTTGAAACTGGAAAAAAAAACCGGGGCGTAAATTAATATTTAAATATTATCTAAAATAAAATTAATTTCACTTCTTTGCTTTGAGAAAGTCCGGTAGTAGACGAAACGAATAGGCGAAAATATAGTTTTCTACTTGTCGTTTTCGTTTTTCGTATATATATATATATATATATATAGTTACTTTTCTCGTTATGACCGTTAAATAGTAATTGATTTTGTTTTGTTTCTCATAACTGAAAAATTATAGGATGCTGGAAAATATTAATAAAAACTCAATTAAATTTTCCTTGTTTGTCATATTCAATGAAATATGTTTAAAAGAAAAGTTGCTGACCAAGTATACATTAATTATATATATATATATATATATATATATATATATTTTTTTTTTTTTTTTTTTTTTTTAATCATATCACCCCGAGCAAGGCGGTAACGCCACTGATGTGCAGGGGGCTACGTAAGAGTGAAAAGATTAGAAAAGAGAAAGCCGGAAACCACATCCTAAACAGGGAACAAGGGATGAGCCTCTACACCTGTTCAATAGACGTGGGTGGAGTGTGAACCGGGCGATAGTTTAGTCTATCTACAAGAAAGTTTGTTGCCCAAGTATATATATATATATATATATATATATATATATACAAATTTTGTCTTGTTTTACTTATGTTCACTGATCGCTTTATCTAGTTATCCTAGTTAAAGATCTTGTGGATTACCCAGAAAGATTTTCTAAAGCATAGCTTTTACTAATCCTACCAATGATCTGCTAATTGCTTGCATATTATTACTGATTATTTTAACGAATCACTTAGACCACTTGTCTATTCAGAATGATGTCAACAAACGTGATAGTTACATTTTAGACGTTTGCTAAGAATTTTTTTTTCTTGAAAATCAATGCGAATTTATTTTATTGTCCTTGAGCATAAGTCTTTAGAAAGCAGACGAAATAAGTTTCGTTAAAATTTTTTCGTTTCAATCCCGCCATTATACAGGGCGTTCATATATTATCTGTATAATTTGAAAAATTCAGAAAAAATGAAACAATGAAAATAATTGTACAGAGTTTATTGGAAAACATAAGGAAACATCAGAACAATTCCACATAGACTCCATCGGTTCCACGCAACAGATCAAAACGAGGGGTTAAGTTACTGTTTTTTTGCAAGACACTCTTTTCTTCTTGTGCCCAGCACAGATGCTAAGGTAACTTTCTGGTTCTTTTTCAGAATTTGTACTGGAATTCCACTGACTTTGAGTGTTGTATTTGGATCTGAGAATCAGTATAGTAATTCCACTTTCTTTATGGTGTTGTGATTTTCATATGAAGCTAGGGATGATTCTGCAGATTGTGATACCCTGCTATATTAAATCGTCCTCTAATAAAGGCTTGGATGGAAGCACTACAATAATCTGTCCTTCATTTGTCCACCTCTTGACCATTTTGTTTTCACACTCATCCTCATTCTCGACCTCAGACAAATACCATTTCACGTTTTCAAATTCATTTTAATTTTTTTATTCATACTCATCCGTTTTTTCTTTCTCGCACACTTCCTGATACTCACCCTCTTTCTCTTTTCTTTGCATTTATCATTTTTCTCTTGCTTACTTTCATCTTCTTCCACGTCGTCACACTAATTCTCTTTCGCATTTTCAAATTCATTCTTATTCTTGTCCTCAATTACATTTCTTTTCTCTTCTTCGCTCTCTTGCTCACGTACACTCTTTTTCTTGTCCTCGCGTCCTCTTTCCCGCCTTAACACTCATTCTCTTTCTTTTCCCAACGATGATCCACTTTCTCGTCCTCTCACTCATCCTCTCATTCGTTCTTGTCCTCATCCTTTCAATCATTCTTTTAATCATTCTCACACTCATCCTCTTTCACACCGTCGCACCCATTCTATTTCTTGTCTACAAACAACCTCTTCCTTGTCCTCTTAATAATTCGTTTTCAAATTCATTCTTTTTCTCTTCCTCACACTCACCCTCTTCCTCGTTCTCACACTAATTCTTTTTCGCATTTTTAAATTCATCCTTTTTCTTGTTCTAACACCCACCTCTTTTTTATCCCCCGCTCTCTTCCTTACACTCACCCTCTTTCTGGTCCTCTCATACCCTTTCTCGTCTTAACACACATTCTCTTTCTCTCCCTAACTTATATTTTTTTTCTTTTCTTCGCACTCATCTTCTTTCTCGTCCCTAAACTAATTCTCTTTCTTGTTTTCGAATTCATCCTCTTTCTCGGCTCTTACCAATCCCTTTTCTCTTACTCGCTCTCTTTCTCATACACATCCTCTTTCTGATCATCTCATCCTCTTACTCGCCTTAACACTCATTCTCTTTCCTTTCTCAACACGCATCCACTTTTTCGTCCTCTCACTCGTATTCATCCTCATCCTCTCACCCATTCTATTTCTCGTCTACATACTCATCCTCTTCCTTGTCCTCTTAATAATTCTCTTTGTCGTTTTCAAATTCATCTTCTTTCCTTTTCTCACACTCATCCTCTTTCTCGTTTTCGTACTCATTCTCTTCGTCGTCTTAGTTATTCTCTTTCTCACTTTCAAATTTATCCTTAATCTCATCTTAACACTCATCTTCTTTCTCGTCTTCTCATTCATTTTTGTTTTCGTTCTCTTACTCATTCCCTTTCTCGTCCTCACACTCATCCTCTTCCTCCCCTCCTCATCTATTTTGTGTCCGTCTTCTCACCTTCCTACTCAGCAGCTTTAATCTAGTTCTGTCTTAACGGGACTTTTGCACCTTCCCATAAGCTAAGATATGCATAAATCTTAATAAAATAAAAATTGGATTCAAAGCAAAGTTTATCTGGTCTAATCTATTGCGTTTATTCTCGCACGTTTTGAACGGGAAAGCTTCCAAATTTTTCACACGAGCACAGGTGACCCTCAAGTCTCTATCCTAGATTCTACGCTCTTTCTTATTTTTATCAAGGATCTTCTGGATGTAATCAGTTCCCAGGTAGGCATCTATGCAGATGAAACCATTTTGTTTCGTCTCACTAGGAAATCTGCCAAGGCTGACAAATTAAACTTGGCTACTACTTTCGAAACGTACCTTCAATCAGTGGTTAACTGGGGCAGGGAATGGCTTGTAAATTTTAATGCCTCCAAAACAAAAAATTCTCTTCTTTAACCACCATAGGGAATTTTTCCGGTCATGGTTGATGCTAGTCTCCTTGAGAGTAAAACACTGCGTTTCCTTGGCCTCCATTTTCAACTGACCTGAAGTGAACGACTATATCGAATCTATAGCTGTATCTACTGCTTGGAAATTTGGGTCACTGTATCAGGCCAGAAATTAATATTACACAAGGAAGACACAGTTGAAATTTCTTGGGCACATAATGAGGAAAGAGAGCTTAGACAATCTGATACTCACAGGGCAGATTGAAGGAAAGAGGAACAGAGGAAAACAATGCATAATATACTGAACTTGAGTAAATGGATGACAGAGTAAGGTTTAGAGGAAATAGCAAACTGGCAAAATTGATTAAGAGCTATGAAGAACAGGAAATTGTGGAGAGACATGATTGCCTACATCCTGATGAGATACGGAGCATAAAGAAAAAGAATACTACAAGACAAAAATTAATAACTCAATCTTTTCATGTCTGCTTATCACGGCAGGCTCACAAACGTTTGCATATCTACCGAATAGCATAAATAGTGAGTTTCTAAGCGCAGCTTAGCTGTGGCACAAAGCTGAAAGTCTGGGGCACCTAGTGAGGATCAAACTCACTACTTTTTTTTATAATCATTTAAAACTGAGCAAGACAGTACTGCCACTGCTGTGCATGGGGTTACATGAGAGGAGAGCGAAAAGAATGAGGAACAAGTTACAGTGGGTGTCGGAGAACGGATAAGAAAAAGATAGGAATACTAGTTCGCAAGTTTTTGCTTTTTTTATAACCGTTTCACCCCAAGCAAGGCAGTACTACCACTAGTACGTAGGGGTTTACATAGAAGGTGAGTAAAGAGAAAGAGGAACAAGGTCACAAGAGGTTTCAAAGAATGGGTAAGAGAAGGATGAGAACACTAATGTGAAGAGAGCTGCGTGATAGTAGAGTGGAAAGGGAAAAGAACAAGATACAAAGGGCGTTGGAAAAGGATGACAGTCAAGGAGATAAGAGATAGCAATTGACATTGCATTTAAACTCTTGGAGATTGTAGCTATCAAGGAAGCAAGTATACGGGAGATGAATAGCAGAGGCACTCCACCAGATGTGCCAGCAGTATTCAATGCACTGGCAGACGGTAGATTTATATATGTGCAAGATGGATTCAAACGAGAAAAACTTCCTGGCCCTACATAGTGAGCCGACCTTCCTAGAAGCTGTTGATTTAATGTAGTCGCTCCACTTGAGGTCGGATGAGAGAGTTAGGCCGAGGAGGCGCAGTGTGTTGCTTTCAGGGAAACTAGCCTGATCCATGCTGATGTGGAGTAGTGGAGTAGTGGAGTAGTAGAGATTGTTTATGGTGGTTAAAAGATAGCAGTTTGTTTAGGAAGCATTAAAATTTACAAGCCATTTCGTACCCCAGGTCACCACAGATTGGAGATTCTTTTCAAGATCTACAGTAAGGTTTGCTTTGTCAGTTTCGGTAGATTTCTTATCGAGGCGAGAGTAGTGTCGTCAACATAGATGCCTACTTGGGACCTGATTACAACAGGGAGATTGTTGATGAAAATCAGAAAAGGTGTAGAGCGTTCGTATGATAGTATCTGGAAACATGCCCATTCAATATTACTTTCATTATGCGATTTGTAAGAACGACCTGATTAGACCAAACAAGTTATGCCATAGCCCTGCAGCTTGCGCAGAAAGCCAGCGTGCCAGACTTTGTAAGATGTTTTGGAGATATTCAGGGCAACAGTTTGAGCTTCCCCGTTCTTATCGAGACTATATATATACTCTGTGATGTTCGTTACTATATCAGCAGTAGACCTGGCGAAGCGGAAGCTCTACTGTTTGTTGGATAAGAGGCTGTGGGCTGAGAGATAATGACAACTTCAGCACTGATAACAGCCTCGAACACTGCCAAAAAATCGGTAGGAGTCTGATAGGACGATAATTAGAGGAGTCTTAGGGTTATCCAAAGATCTTATAAACAGAAATCACAAAGGAAGACTTCCAGCAGGCGAGAAGTAGAGAGGCAGTAGTTTTGAGATGACAGAGTAGAGTTCAGTGGCGAATTTCCTCATGACGATGATTGAGATTTCGTCACCTCCGCTAGCCTTATGGGGATCAAGCGTTGAAATTATGTTAAAGACCAGCGAAAAGGTAATGTAAACGTCACTCAATTGAGCCTCAGTTCTAAGTGGGAAGTCAGGTGCGGATACTCCAGATGAATCAAATGTGAAATTGGTGAAGAATCTGCAAGCAAATCACTCGATCTTGTCCGCTGAAAGTGTTAGGATCTCAAATTTATTGATTAAAGGGGGGATTGGGGGCTTGCTGTTGTTTAACACACCTTTGCATAGCTGCCAGTAGTCTTTAGAGCCAAACTTGCGGGATGCTATACGCTACTTAATTCTGTCAGCAAACAACAGCTTAGCATCATTTAGGATCCTCTTGCACATATTACGAACAGAGGCAAAAAAACTTCTATTATGGTCAGACGCGTGGCTCCGATAAAACGAGAATTGATTCATATGGAAAATAACGGCCAAGCAATCAGAGAAGGACCAGGGGGACAAATGGAGTTTAAGTCGAAACTTTATGGCTGGAATGAAAGCATTGATGTCAGCTTTGACCCAAGAAGAGACCTCGGATGCACAATCTTCAATGGGAAGACTAAAAACTTTCATTCCAAAGACGTCACACAGAAAATCACAGAACGACTCCCAGGCTGCTCTTTGGTAGCAGTAAGATAATTTGCTGGTTGGAGGTTCCTGGGGGAAGGGGGAGTGGAAAGAGATATTAACGGAAACCACAGCATGATCAGAGTTACCAAGAGGGCAAAGCTGCATGGCATGGTGAGAGTAAGGGATAGAAGTGAAACAGAGATCTAGTAGTGAGTCGAGTCCATTAGGGTTATTGAAGAAACGCGGAAGTTAATCCACGACCTGCGTAAGGGACTGAGTGATTGAAAAGCATATGGTATAGACACCAGCAAGATCTGTGACAGAGTTTTCCAGCCACTTGGCGTGGTGGGCATTAAAGTCTCCGAACACAAATATATTAGCGAACGGATGAGATGAAATAGCCTTGTCTATATTGTTTGACATGCTGTCAAGTATAGAACAGTCAGTTTAGGAATGGAATACGGTAGAGAAAAAAAGATAGCTAACCGAGCTTATTAAAGAGAGACGGAGACACATGTAAGAATGATTTCAAGTGAAATCACCCTAGCTTGAGGGAGATGTTTGCTGACATAAACGTCAAGTCCATGAATATGAACATTGGAGTCCTTCTTAAAGATATTAAGGTAACCAGGGATATAAAAATCAGAGGAAGGGACAGAAAGGTCAAGGTTAGTTTTACAGAGTGCTAAGATGTCAGGTGAGTTTACTTGAGGAAGGATTCAAAGCGGCAAAAGTTGGTATGGATACATAGATGAGAAACAGATGTTAACGGGTTTAGGTAATTTTTGTTTAGCTGGTTTAAATTTATTTCTTACTTTGTGTGTTGTCATAATTAGAGATTTTTGGGAAAGGAGATGCCTAGATTAGTAGTGTCAGTCGGTTCTCAAATGCATCGTGTGTAGGAAGGAAACTGGGCAGATGGTAGCATAATGTGGCCTCAGGGTTGCCCACTGGAGGTACTTGCAGGGACACACATCCATGCGCGACATGGCACTACAAGAAACCCCGATATTATTCAACTGTTGAGAGGAAAGAAACCGGGAACTTCTTCCGAAACAAAAAACAAGGGATGAACCTCTACTCCTGTTCAAAAGAAGAGTGAGTAATGTGGATCAGGTGATACTACGGTCCATTTACTTCAAAGAGGAGAGCGAAAAGAAAGAGGAACAAGATACCTGGGTGTCAAAGAACGGATAAGAAAAAGATGGGGAATCAAGGAGATAAAAGATAGCAATTGACGTCGAAATTAAACTCTTGGAGATTAAATTGTAATGATACTGGCAAGATAAGCTTGCTAACCATTACACAACGCCAATGTGCTCTGAATAGCGTAAATGGTGATTTTCTAAGCGCAGCTTAGATGTGGCACAAGACCGAAAAATGGAACGCCCAGTGAAGATCGAACTCACTACTCAATTGTAATGGTTTTATCTTGTTAACCAAGTGACCCGGAAGAAGTGTGAACCGGACGATAGGCGAACTTATCTGCTTGTATTCAATATAATGTTTCAAAAAGTATTAAATTTATCAAACAATGGAGCGTAGTAATACTGGAAATAATTAAAAAAGAACAATGAAACACTATTTTTAGAGAATGTAATAAGAAATAACCTCTCACGCCATAAAAGCGTGGAACTCTTCAGCTATGGCATTCCTAGAAGAGTCTTTTCAAATGTCAAGACTTTTCTATCTGGTGGGTCTATGAAAGTCATTGTTAATGACCAGTCATCCAAAGCACACAAGATAAATGTAGGCACCCTCTAAATTTCTCTGCTAGGCCCTGCCCTCTTTCTTCGTTGTATTAACGATCTGTCACAGGTCATTAGTAAATATATGTGCAGATGATATCACGATTTATTTCTGCACCTCCAAATATTTACATAACCAGAACTCGACAGCTGACCTCTTTGATCAAAATCTTACAGGTCAATGGCTTGTAACAATTAATACTTCTGAAAGCAAACTAGTAACGTTCTGTCAACACCGGAGTAGACTGAGTTTTCTTTGGTTGTGATGAACATTTGTACTGTCGATGAAGCTTCCTTGCTTAAAATGTTCATTGCTCACTCTAGACCTCAAGTGGAACTCCTTTATACTCTCCGTTGCTAAACATGCTTAAAGATGGTTGGTTCATTTTACCGCTTCAGGAAGTACCTGACTCCTCCTCCATAGGTCAAAAAGGTATAGTGATTTTCTAAGCGCAGCTTAGATGTGGCATAAGTATGTGTCTCTCGGTGAGGATCGAACTCACTACTCAATTGTAATGATTCTAGCGGGACAAGCTTGCTAATCATTACACCACCTCGAGGTAAGGTTATGTTGGTTGGTTTTACGAATTCTCAAGCCTTGTTAGATTATTTATGACAAATTTTGCATGAGCCACCCAGTGAGAATCAGACCCACTTTAGTAGTGGTAGTTAATACTAAAGATCAACCTGACAAGCCTCATTAACTATGTCAAAAAATTGGTTGGTCTTACGACTTCTCAACCCTTGTTGGATTATTTAATGACAAATTTTGTGTATGACACCCAGTGATGATCAAACTCACTACAAAAATCAAGATCAACTAGACTACCCTCATTACCCACGTCGAAAAGGTTATGTTGATTGGTTTAACGACTTCTCAATCTTTGTGGGAATGACGAATTTTTCAAGGTACACCCAGTGAGGATCGAACTCATTTGTAATGGGCAACCAGACTAGCCACATTAAACATTACCCCTTGTCGAAAAGGATATGTTGGTTGGTTTTACAACTTGTCAACCATTGTTGAGATATTTAATGAAACATTTTTATGGGGCACCCACTGACGACCAAACTCACTACTAAGTATTAAAGATCAAGCGGACTCGCCTCATTAACCATTACACCATGTCGAAAGCTTGTGTTGATTTGTTTTACTTCTTCTCTACACTTCTTGGATTATTTAATGACACATTTTGTATGGGACACCCAGTGCGTATCAAACTCGCTACTAATTATTTAATCTCAACCGGACTGGCCTCATTAAAAATACCATGTCGAAAATAGTATGTTGGTTTGTTTTATGGCTTCTCAACCCTTGTTGGATTATTTAATGACAATGTTTGATTGTGTGCACCCAGTGAGGATCAAACTCAGTAGTAATGGTCAATCGGATTAGCCTCATTGACCATTGCCTCATGTCGAAATGGATATGTGGTTTGTTTTTTCATCTTGTCAAAACTTGTTGCATAATTCAGTGACGAATTTTGTTTTGTGCTCCGAGTAAGTATCAAATCCAGTAGTAGTGGTTAACCTGACTTCCTCAGCAACCAATACTCCACTCCGAGGCGCCTATCGAGGTGCCTATAGGATAAATGGCTAAACGCTGTGGATTAACAAAACATGCACCCATTTAATAATTCCGATTTTCTTTGGCACTTATTAATTTTTATTTTGTTGTTTTTTATCCTTTCGCTACATACACAAGAGTAAAGCCTCAAACACAGCGCATTACGGAGTGTGAAACTATAAGATAAAACTTACTCATTATTAAGGAGCGAGCAAAATAGAAGAGTAATCAAGAAGACAGTCGGGAACGATTGACATTGCATTTAAATTTTTGAAGACCAAATTGGTTGAAGAGTTTGTGTTGTTTTGGCCTTTTGGGTGATTTAATGCCGAAATTTAATTTTTTAATAAAAATATGATATATATTATTCCACTTTCACAATTGAATACATGGTAGATGATATTCTGCTTTTCTGCATATATACGTTTGTGTGGACTTAATTACTTGAGGCAGTGATATGCGGGTTTTATGTTATAGTTTTGTTGAAGTTATATTTTGGAATACAGTTTGATTTCTTTAGGAAATTGTAGGATATTATATGGATTAATGTCATGAAAGTCCTTTCATGTTGATCGTTTGTTTGATTTCGTTTAGCGGTATATCAACCTCTATGTGTTATTTAATGATGAAATCTAAATATTTTGAGCACAAATTTATGGTTTCAACTGCAGATAAAATGTATTGTTGGTTATTCTACTATAAAATATGTAATGTTGATAATTTTTTTCATCTGCAAATATATTGCTGATATTTTTACTATAAAAATGTATTTTTATATTTTCATAACGTTTTGTTTTTGTTTGATCAACTATTTCCCCATATCTGGGGCACTAACAGATGCTACCACTTCGAGACTGGGTGAACCTGGGAACTTGATTCCGGTTTCCTCGAAATCCTCAATCTTTCGATCAGAAGCCATGCTGCCGGATGTAGTTTAATGTCATACCCAGGGCCATGCCTGGAAAGCATGCAGCCGGAAGAGGGTTCTACCAGCGAGAAGTACGAGAAAATAAACTGTTAGCGTTGAATTTACAGTCACATCTAGCCAATCCAACTGTGAATTGATGAAAACTTGCGCTTAAATTGATAGTTGCCGCTGTATTTAACTATATCGCTGCATATCAGATCATCTATTATTACTTGCTTGCCTATGTAACTAGGAAACTTCTCTCCGTTCAGTTTCTTTTTTTCGTCATTGAGGTTTGCTCATTTAGTTGACTAAGATCCTGTCTACCTCCTACCCATTGACCTGTCTGGATAGGTTAGACCTGCCAGAAGATTAAATTCCCGCCAGTATAGCTTTCTGGGACATAGTAAGAACCGGGATCACTAGTACTAAATCGTGTTCCCATCAATAAAAAAAAAAAAAAGAAATATCATGACGAGTAAGTCTAATTTTTTATACCACCTCGCTTTTTTTTTTTTTTTTTTAATCGTTTCACCCCAAGCAAGGCATTCCACTGCCACTATTGCGCTTGGGGCTACATAGGGGAAGGTAAATAGAAAGAGTGGTTAGATATAGGAAATGTCAGAAGGGGTGTGATAGATAGTTGGGAGGATGGGAAGAGTGTTAGAAAGAATGGAAGCGAATTATTGTGTTAGGAGGTGTCTATTGACCTTACATTTAAACTCCTGGAGATTGTAGCCGTTGGGGAAGCGGTCATGTGGAAGGGAATTCCAGAGTCGGGAAGTACGAGAAAAGAAACTGTTGGAGTAGAAGTTGCGGTTGCATTTTATCGGTTTCACTGTAAAAGGGTGAGATCTAGTTGCTAATCTCGTGCAAATTCGAACCCAGGGGGCACCAGTGATCTAAGTTCATCGGAGCAGAAGCCATGGAAGTATTTATAGAAGAGACACAGGGAAGCCACGTCGCGCCGGTGAGAGAGAGAGACTGCAGGCGGTCTGCCAAGTCAGTATCGATCACATTACAGACCCTCCGCTGTACCTTGTCGAGAAGCCCAAGGAGAATAGCAGGGGCACCCGACCAGATATGGCAACATTATTCAATGCACAGGCGGATGGTAGATTTATAAATGTGCAGGATAGATTCAGACGGAAAAAACCTCCGGGCCCTGCACAGAGAACCGACTTTCATAGCAGCGGATTTATCAATGGATTCGATATAGTCATTCCACTTGAGGTCCGCTGAAAGTGTGAGACCAAGGAGGCGTAGTGTTTTATTCTCTGGGAGGCAAGCCTGGTCCATGCTAATCGAATGGGTTTAGACAGAGAGAAATGGAAGCAACTAGTTAACGGTGTTCGAGTTCAACCAAGAAGAAGAAGAAAAAGAGTAATAGTAATAACAGTAATAATAAAAACAGTAATAATAAAAATAATGATAGTAATAATCATATCTTTGAAAAGATAACCTGACGGAACCCATCCTTCATCAGATTGTTTTTACACTCAGTCATTACCACCTGAAGCAAAACAGCTAATTCAACTTTGATATTTAACCCGTAACTGTGGGAAGATAGAACCATACCTTTCCAAAGATAATAGTGATAAATGAAGATGGGATCATCTCATTGCAAAGGGAATAGTGTGAAATGAAGGAGACGCGGTTAGAATTCGAACTCGGCACGACGGTTTCACTTCCTACACCGTTACGCTACATGAACACACCTAATTAGTATAGTAGCTTTCAAAAATAGTTTTTTCAAGTGGCTTGTTTATGTAATTTACATAATAAAAATATAAATAGTTAGAAAATTTTTTCGATTAAGATTGGCGACAGCAGTTTTAGCGAAAAACAAAAGACTGCGAGTCTTGCTCGAGGTCTATTCTGCATTTCTGATCAGTTTATGAACAGTTCTAAAATGACGGTCTGGAAGTTGTAATAGACTGAAAGAAAACTGTTTTTGAGTTATTTATTTTATTACTTAAATGTTACTATTAGAGGCCACCCACATTTGAGTAGCCGTTCCGTTTATTTTATTTATTTATTAAACAGTATATTTATTTAGTTTCGTCCACCGGCTTGAATATTCGAGAAATCTTATGAAATCAAAAGATGCGCTCCCAAACGGGAATCTAACCTGCACTCTCTTTGGCAGGAGAAACCGTCTTTAGATCCGACGTGCTTTTGACCATCTCGACCACGGACTGCGTTGATGATTAAGCAAAGTTGAACATTTATCAAAACTAACAATAAACGATTATTATTAATAATTTTTATTAATGTTTCTTTCAACTTATTTCTTCTGCTTTATACAGCCAGAATGGCGACCATAATAAACAATTTAAGAATCAATTTAATTTTTTCTAAGATACATTAAGTGTTCGGCAATGTGCTTCGGGGGTGGGGTAAAAGATATTGTCATTAAAGACTGTTGGGTCAGTTAGTTAAGTGCCATACGTGATACACGCTTTGGCGATCATGTCTCGAAAGAGACATGACTGACTGGGCAGAAGATTATCCCGCAGTAGGTTGCCATTGCTTTCTGCGGTAGACTGGTTGCCGACCAAGGCTATAGAACCCAATCTGTCCTGTTATTTAACCCATAACTGGAAGGAATTGACGGATTAATACTTTTCCCATTGCGCGTAAGTGAATACAAAGAATTCAACTGGAATTCGAACCCTGCTCGCCGATTTGTCGTTCAGTGTCGATATCCACTGCACCACAAATTTTACGAAAATTCTTCTTTTTCCTTAGCGCTCTTAAATTCCTTAGTGTCACAGCCACACTACAGTAAGTCTTACTGCTACCGTAGTTTATAGCTGATGTTACCAGCCCACGTTCAACCTGTTGTTGTATTCAGAGTTATCCTTCTCCCAGACTGCTTGTCAACCAAGGCTATAAAGCTCAATATACCATGATATTTAACTCATAGCTGGGGAGAGAAGGTATCAAATCTAAGCGATCTCAAAATGTAGCTTTGCAGACTGTTTTGAGAAATGTGAGGGAGCGCTGGAATAATTGCATGAACCCCCCAAAATTGTACTTTGAACAGATTAAGGCGCTACATCTCTAGGTAGGCTATTTTTTTTTTTTGTTAAACATGTATACATGCAAGATTATCCTCTTAACTTCAAGTAGGTATTTAGTCAGCTAAACATATGAAGCACATAGTGAAGATCAAACTCACTGCATTGGAATCTATTAAAATAGAACATTAATTATTTTAAAATATTTATTTTTAAATATTTTCTAAGTTTGGCACAAGACCACAAGTATAGTGCTCCTAGTTACAACTCCCCACATAGTAGTAATGGCTTGCTAAACTAGCTTGTTATCCGTTACCATACCCGAAAAGTCATTGGAATCACGTTTTGCGCCAAGTCTTAGCGCATTTAACATCATATTTTCTGTTATTAATCTCAATCTTTTCGTAAGCGATGGGTTTCAGCTTATTATCTGTGAATAGCCAATAGGAATTAGCAACTGGTGTACAGTAATTACGAGCACGAGAAAGGGATTACGTTTAAAACAAAATTAAAAGGCACCCTAGTCTGTGTTTAGAAGTGACAGACGATGCATTGTAAATAATGTTGAGAGGATAGGGCGTGTCACCCAGCTTTCTGTTGGCTTAACAGCTTGACCATTTGCTTGTCTTTCTATTATATAAAAAAAACTAATCCTGATTAAAATAATAATAGGTGTGTGGAGACTTAGCGATTTGATGTCGTGTTCACGTTGTTCGGTAATCATCGATTGTTCGTTCTGAATCTTCAATTGATATTTGGGCATTTTTATGGTTCTTACACATTATCCAGAAGGGGGTTTAATATAGAAATTTATGGCAAACTTATCATACTATAGGGATGCATGTGAACAGGTATTTTATTTTACAGAAATTCATGATAAATAGATTTTACTGTAGTAATGTAGTGAAATGTGATTTTATTATAGGAATGCATTAAAAGGGGTGATTTATTATAAGAATGCATTGTAAAGAACCATTTTTGCTATAGGAATGCATTGGAAAGACAGTTTTGTCATAAGAATTAGAAATAATCTATTCACTTTAGGAATGCACTGAAAAGGGGACTTTATTATTGGAATAAATTGGAAAGGGTGATTTTATTATAGGAATGCAATGAAACGGGCGTTTTTTACTATAAAATTGGATTGGAAAGGATATATTCACTACTAGACTGAATTGAAAAGGGTGATTTTAGTATAGGAATGCATAGGAAAACATTTTACAAAAAGATTGCACAGGAAAGGATATCTTTAGTATTGAAAATGTTGATTTCATTATAAGAATGCATTAGAGAGGGAATTTTTTTTTATATATAAGATTGCGGTAGAGAGGGTTTCATTATAGGAATGCATTAGAAAGGGTATTGTTACGATAGGATATCATTATAAAATGATATTATAAGAATAATTGGAAGGATATTTTCACTATAGAAGAGCCCTGCATTGGAAAAATAATCGTTTATTATAGGTATGCATTCGAAAAGGGATATTTTATTAGGTTGTTCGGAAAGTTCATGCTGAGTTTTAAGGGAAATTAAAAAACAAAAAAATTATGCCAATAAATATTTGTCTATTTTTCTGGGCCATGTGTCCTGAAGGATATAGACGTTGGTTAGTTCCTGTGACTTGACCCAAAGAGTTGTGAGTTCAATACCAGGCTACAGCAGTGGTGAACAAGTAACTTATAGGGTTAGAGGGAGATAAATCATGACTACCAGAAGAGGCACTACGACGCAAGGAATGGAGTTGATATATCCCAGTGATTGTAATAAAGGGTTCGGTTCAAAATTCCTAGCACCTGAAGTATCTGATCAAAATTCATTAGACTTTTGGGAGTGGTATTGGAATAATTTTCTGTTTTCTTCTGCACATTATTTTAAATTTGAAGTAGTTCTTCTCCTAAACTAATTAAATAGCAATCCACTCTGCTATTTAATTGATATATGGAGGATGGGTTCCTACCTTTACAAAGAGCATTTATACATTAGACGAGACGGGAATTTAAACTCGGGTCAGCGTGACGTCATTTGTAAAAATATTACATACATGCACCGAGTAAAAAGTCAATCAATATATCCTTCCTTCCTTAATCATTTTTTTCATTTGTAGAATTACATAATGCAAAATGTTTGTTTTCAAAAGTTTTCTTTTATTATTATTTCAATTTTATATTTGTCCTTTTCTCCGGTCTACATATTATATAATGGAAATTTTTATGATGGGAATGTTTTACTTGAATGTGAAAAAAAGCAAAAAACAAAAAAAAAAGAAGCAAAAAACAAAAAAACAAAAAAAAACAAAATGAAACCCTTTGAAGTTTGATCAAAGTATTGTGCCACAAACAAAAAGGAATGAAAAAAGAATTTCAAACAATTATTTTTTTCAGTTGAAATATTTAAATATTTATTTAAAATAAAAGTTAAGTATTTGATGCCCTTCCCTGGTGCCAAAAGATACTTTACTCAACTCACTACCCAAAATATGGGCGTTATTTTATTCAATGTGGCGAAAAAGAATTTTTTATATGATCGGTGAGTACAGAAATTTAAATTATTCAGACTATTGTCCTCATCTTTGTTGCCATTTCTACGACGTTGTACGCTCTGGCCTTCTTCAGGTGCTAGGAATTTCGAACCGAAACCTTTATTACAATCACAATCACAATCACTGGGGCATATGAACTCCATTCCTTGCGTAGTAGTGCTTCTTTTGAAAGTCAAGAGTTATCTCCCTCTAACCCTGTAAGTTACTTGTTCACCACTGCTGTAGCCTGGTATTGAATTCACAACGTTTTGGGTCAAGTTAAAGGAACTAACCAACGTCTATATCCCCTGGGCCATGTGTCCTTAAAGGGTTCGGTTCGAAATTCCTAGCACCTGAAGAAGGCCGTAGCGAACAACAACTGAAACGTCGTACAAATGGCAACAAAGATTAGAACAACAGAAGGATAATGTAAATACTGTAAATACTACCTCATCTCAGAAACATAGACAAATAAGAAATTTAAATATCTGGGAAGTGTTCTACAGAGGACAGAAGGTGTGACACTGAGATCCGAACACACATTAGGATAACAAAAGATGCATTGCAAAAGCTAGGCAGGTTTTATTAAGAGAAATAAAAATTTCCTTAGAAAAAAAAAGAAAAGAAAAGAGTACTGAACCTTTAGATAATATCTGTCCTCCATTGTTCTCCAGCAGTGAATGCTGAGCAATCTCTTTAAAGATGAAGAAAAGACTTGAAGCAGCAGAAATGTGCATCTACAGAAATATGCTGTGGATAACATGGATAACATAATGTGACTAATGTGACTAGTTGTTTTTCTAAGACATTACAAGTGGTACAATCACAGGACTAAGGACACGTCAGCATGTGTTGATGTGAATTTAGTCAAGGAACACCTAGACAAAACAAACATTCATATTGAGGTTCTAATTTCATATATCTCCATTAATTCAAACTTGTTAATTAAAAATAGGGGTATTTTTGTAGCGTCCCTATATTTAGATTTACAGAATATTCCTAAAGTAACAGATATGAATTTGAGTTTGAGTTTCGCTTAACGACACATCAACCTATGTGGGTTATTTAACGCCAAAAAGGTGGGGTTTTAAGGCATTTTTTAATGTTCGGTGATAGCGAGAAGGTTGATTTTGTCAGATTTTTATGAAAAAAAAATAAGTTTAGAAAACTGAAGATGTCTTCTAGTTTTGTATTCAAAAATGTATTGCTAGTAATAATTTTTTTTTCCTTCAAAAATGTATATTTTCTTTTATAAAAGTCCATTTTTATGTATATATTTCTTTAAAAGTCTTTTTTATACTTTCATAGTGTTTTGACCCCAGTTTGTCCATAGCTGGGACTCTAACAGGTGCTACCACTCTGGGTCAGGGTAGACTTAGGAATCACAGTAATAAAGAACTTGTTCCATGCTCCTTACAACCTTCTAATTAGAGGCATTGCTGCCGGATGCAGTTTACCGTCATTCCCAGGACCAAACAGAAATGAGTCTCTACAGAAAGATGCTGAGGATATCATGGGCCGAATATGTGAGCAATGACTAGGTTTTGGAGAAAATGGAAATAAAAAGGAAATTTATACTTAACATCGAGAAGAGGAAGATGAAATTTCATGAGGAAGGAAAGCTTTGAAAATCTAATACAAAACAATTTGATGAAAAGAGCAACAGAGCAAAGCAGCGCGTAACATACTTGATGAGCTTGAGTAAATGGATAATAGAACAGGGTTTGGGGAAAATAACAAAAAGACAACATTTTTTAAGATCTAAGATCTACAAGGGGCAGGAAGGTGTGGAGAGCAATGATCGTAGATGTCATGAAGGGACATGACTCATAAATAAAGAAGCCAATCTATGTCGCGCTTATTTACGTGTTTTTAAAATCAGAGTTATCTTTCTTAAAAAATAGTTACGAACCAAGGCCAGAGAGACCGGTCTACCCTTCTATCGAATCTTAGCTAAAGGAAAAAGGTGATGGATACATAGCTTACGAAATGTATTTATGCAAAATAAATCAACCTATTAAATGGAAAGTCACCTATTATTAATATTTGAGTATTTCATTCATCTTAAATTTATTCGTTTTTTTTTGTTTTTTTTTTGTTTTGCTTAGTCCTTGACTATTAATAAACAATTATTACTATTATATTGAAGTTTTATTCACTGAAGAAATATCAACCATTGTTGATATTTTTCTGCATCTCTTTCCTTTTAATTGAATTCACTTTTCTCGCGGTCGCGGCATAAACGGATCTGACAAACCGGAGTTGTTTCTGTGCAACTATCCCAAAGAAAAGGTTTAGCTTTCAGTTAACCACAACAGAAAATCTTTTCCGCCTGCCATCAGCATGACTAACGCTAGAATCCAAGAGAGCAACACACTATGTCTCAAGTCAAAAGATATTCCGTTGCAAAGAAGATGCAGAAATTACATTAAAAGATTTCTTAGAATCTAAACGTTTAAAGTTTTATCGTAAAGTCAAAAATAACCTTACAACTTAATAGCAGAAATATGTAGATGTTCAGAGTTCTTATTTTAACTGATCTGATTTAAACAGTTTAAATACAGTAATTCTGGAATAAAATTTAATTCTAACTTCGGACATTTTAAACTTAATGATTATTAACCTAATAAATGAATAAGCGTCAACCATTATTAGTAATTGAGTATTTCTTTCATTTTAATTTTATTCGTTTGTTTTTTTTTCTTAGCCCTCGACCATAAATAAATAATTATTATTATTATCTTGAATTTTGATTAAATGAAGAAATATCAACCATTATTAATATTTTACTGTATTTCTTTCCTTTTCATTGAATTCGTTTTTTACGGTTACTGCATCAACTAGTCACCACTTTCCACGGATCTGACAAACCCTAAGCGTCCTTTTTGTTTCTATTTTCTTTAAAATTTTGTCCTTAGTATATTTAGTATTCTCAGTATCCTTCTGTAGAACCACATTACTGCTGGTTCAAGTCTCTTCTTCATCTGTGAGGAGATTTATCATCATTCATTGCGATATTGGATGACTGTTAGTACGTAACAGTTCAGTACTTATTACTTTGTTTCTAACAATTTATTTCTGTTTCTCAATACTATGCTTAGCTTAAATTCACGTCAGAGCAGTTGCCATGAAAATAATTTGTAGAAAAGACACAGAGAGAACATGGACTAGAAGGGATAGAAAAAAGACAAATCTTACAGTTCCAAAGGACGAAGACCCATGATGGCTCACCTCCTGAAGCAACACGGCACATAGAAGAATATACGAATGTGCTTGAGGTTCTTACTTTTTCAGGGGTTGTTTTGCACATTTTAGCTGACTATCGCATGTTATTATAACTGTTATTAATACGATGAATTTGAATTTCACACCATAATTTTATTTTTGTCTAATTCTTTTGTTCTTTTCAGATCATGATGGGTCCCACGGGCATCTGTTGGGCTTTTCTACTCTCACTTGTGGTGATGAGTCAAGCAAAGTGAGTTTTCAACAACTTATTTTTAATTGTAGATGCAATGCATAAAGGGTGTTCCATTAAGACGAATCGAAGTTAGATGTAAATAAAACAGAGTTATTTGTGAAATTTTATTGATTTCACTATTGGATCATGTTATTTAAGTCATGGCAGTTATGTATGAAAAATAATATCGCCCAAATATCCACCAAAGTTTCGACGGCACACTTCCACTCGATGGTCAAACTTTTTGATGAACTCTCAGCCTTGTTGATCCTTGATTTCACCAATATGCCTAGCTGCTGAATTGTTGTTGGCTTGTTTAATTTTGGAATGACCCCAGAGGAAGAAATCTAAAGGGGTCAAGTCGCACGATCGTGGTGGCCAGTTGACATCAGTGTTTCTAGAGTTGATGTGACCTTGGAACTTCTTTTGTTTGAACGTTCATCTTCGTAATAGGCTTCGATAACTTTAACAAGTTGTTTGATGGTTAATTTTTCTATGGTTGAAATTGACAAAGACTAAAGTTGTTACATCTTAAAGAAACTGAAAAAAATCATCAGACGCTTAAACTTAATTCAGATTTAAAATCGGTTCAAGTTATTGGAACTCCCTCTAAAATAAAATTATCTTTTATCTAAAATTCTGAAAACATTTTTTCAGTGAAAGAAAAGTCTGTTATTTCTGAGATAAGGCGTAACTTACCTGCGAACCAACAAAGGAACAAATGATGCATTTAACCGACTCACGGCAAAATCTTTACAATGACGGAGATATTCTCTTTTGTTAATAATTGGATTTTTTTTATTATTTATGATACTTACATAGAAATCGCAAAAAATTCCGAATTCTGAAAAGTGTCTCGTCCCAAAGGTTTCGCATCAGAGTGGGTGTCTGCATATTTTTTTAAATTGCCTGAATTTTGAAATCACTATTTTTCATTGTTTATTTTTCGCCAAATATATTAAGAGGGAGGCAGCGCCTATACAACCTAACAAACTTGTGAACTTTTCTTTTTTCTTTTTTTATTCATTTCACTCCAAGCAAGGTGAGACCAGCACAAGTACGCAGGGGGGTAAAGTGAGAAAAAACACTGGGTAAAGGGGGTATTGAAGAAAGGATAAAAGATGAACATGATTCAAGAAGATAGAAGATGGCAATTAACGTTGCATTTAAATTTTTGAAAATTGTAGCAATCAGGGAAGCAAGTAAACGGAAGGGAGTTCCACATGCGAGATTATATTAAAATACTATCTTTCTCTTTCAGGTCCATGATCCTTTGTTGCGTCTAACTTGCAGATATGGGACGCGTATTATCATGCAGTAAAATCATCGTCAACAATTGTTCAGAGTAATGTGGTGCAGAGAGAGAGAGAGAGAGAGAGAGAGAGAGAGAGAGAGAAATTACCTTTAAATGCCAACAAATCAGAGACATTTGTTCTGGTCGTTTAAACTTGATTTATAGAACGCAGACCTGGATCTGGCAAATATTTTTTTTCGTTTTTGATTCCTGTAATGTATCTTGAATCTATAGATTTTGACTGTCCTCTCCAAAAATGTAAACGACATACGATTGTTGACGTATTATATATACAACTTGTAGCGACTGAACAACTTTACAATGTGATGCGTGTTTTTTTTTAATCATTTCGCCCCGGGCAAGGCGTAAATGCCACTGATGTGCGGGGGGCTACATAACTGAAAGAAAATTAATTAGAGAAGGGAGAAGAGGATTACAAACCAATTAGAAAGAAGCAATAGAAAGACGAAAATGCAGGTGTGATGACAGTTGCAAGTGGGGAGAGAAAGGGAAGGATATACGGGGTGGAGGAAGGGCTAGAGTCAAGTGGTTAGTAGATGAGTATTGATATTGCATTTAAATTTCTGGAGGTTGTAGCCGTCAGGAAAGCAAGAATATAGGGGCGAGTTCCACAGGCATGAAGTGCGAGAGAAGAAGCTGCAGGAGTAGAATTGTCGTCTGCATTTGGCTAACCTAACTGTGAATGGGTGGGACCCAGTTGCCATTCAGGTTGCACGAGTAAACACCTGTTGAGGAGGCACCAGTAACTTAAATTTTGACTAGTTTGTGTTGATGTGTACAAAAAAACTAGGAAAAGCTCAGTGTTGTTTAGTAAAGTAACGAAAGATGAACCACAAGATTCCTGTTTTCAATACACTGTTATTTTATTATTATTTATTTTTCTGTTTTTTGTTTTTTATTTTTATTTATTTATTTTTTTGTTTTTTTTTTTAAATTTATTTTTTTGTTTTTTGTTTTTTATTTTTATTTATTTATTTTGTTTTTTGTTTTTTATTTTTATTTCATTCATAGATTCACCTGGCATCAATGGCGGACTTATCCCGGTTGGTGCCAAGATGATGATCTATAACTTTAAAGATAACCGAAAAAGGAAAAACTAAAAAGAAAAGAAAAATATTATGTAGATGCCGGGAAGATTTAAATAAGGCTTCTTTGATGTTATCATTTCTTTTTGTAAATAAGCGATATCTTTAGTTCGTTGTTTCATAAGATTTCTTTTTTTTTTTTAAGGATATTTTTTTAAATTTGGTTTTTGTTAATTAGCTAAAAGTGGGCCCTTTGGACTGGGATTTTTTACAAAAAATTCCTGATAGAAATTTTCGACCGAGTCCGTCACTATCTGGCACGGTTTCGTGAATTAGATAAGTGACACGTGAGATTTCAGGTGTTTCAGATAAGGGATTGCATACCTGTAAATTAAAGAAATTGTATACCTGTAACTTAAAAATAATAAAAATGTTGTGATAACAAAAAAGCAATATGAAGAATGAGTTTAGTTGTTTGAACAAAATTGCAAATACGTTAGTAACAAGGAACACATCTGCCCCGTTTTTAAGTATAATATAATATATATAGTTATATAGTATAACTCAACACAATTATTCACATTATTGTTTTGTTTTGTTTTTTCATTTTTCAGGCCATTTTATTTTATTTATGCTCCCGAAAAACTCATTCCTGGTCAATCTTATAACGTCAGTGTCACGTTGATGGGACAGCACAACACCCAGAGTTTTGTCCGAGCAATGATTCGAAACAGTTATAATAAAAGCGAAGTGGAAGTTGGTGGAACGATGGATTCGTGTAAGTAAAAAAACTGGGTTGAATGTGGACGCATGCAATGTAATGGCAAATCTTCCAAATGATTATCAATTTGAAGATTGTCACCAATTTAAAAACAATTTTGAGTTTTAGATATCTAGACGCTTGCACTAATTTTCTACTGAAGAAGTAAATAGATTCCTGGCACAGCCAAGTGTAGATTTTGAATGCTAAACTTCGCCCGTTATAAGGCTTGGGAGCTACTCAAGGTAGCTAAAGCCAAGCTCAAAGTGTTTATGATGAATCAGAGGTTTGATATAAATGAAAGAGGAAGTTGTAGGAAGTAAAGATTATAAAGATAAGAATAGATATCAATGGATCCGTAACTTAAAGAGGTTGACAGTTGTGTTCCGGCAGGATTATTTTCCATTTTTGGGACAAAAGCTCTCTGACTGGAATATTCTCTTTATATTTGGAATATGTATAAAATGCGTATTATTCAACTCCGTGTCCTTACTGTAAATGACTGGTTTGGTGAAACAAAAGAACAGTGATCCTTTGAACATATTCCATAGAAATATCAATAGAGTAGCTAGAGGATGGTTACGTTTGTCTATGCAAAATGGGATGGAGAGTGGTCAATAGTTCATCTTCTACAAAATTACGTAAAGTACTTTGAAATTTATCAATGCTGAAAAGTGAGGATTGAGTCCCTCCCTCCCAGATATGGTAGCATTAATCCATGTTTGGTTTAATCTGATTTTTTTAAAAGATAAAGCATGTTTAGAGGAGTCAGGTACTTCCTGGAATAGATAATTTTTCCAGCATCTTTATCGATTGAGAGTGCAATAGTTCATCGTGACTGGAGGTTTTACATTAATCGGACAGATACTGGAATGGTTTCCCGTTGACTTCTCCACAAATCCATCCTCTTTTTATCTGTGAATTTCTATGACTAATTGGGAAAGATAGTGGAGTGGTTCCCCATTGCCTTCTCCACAGATTCCCTTTCTTTATTATCTGCGAATTGTCATGACTTATTGGGAAAAATTAGTGGAGGTTTTTCCAATTGCCCTCACCGCAGATCTCTTTTCTTTATTGTCTGTGAATTGTCATGACATTTTAAGAAAAACAGTGAAGTGGTTTCTCGTTGCCTTCTCTACATATTCCATTTCTTTATTGTCTGTGAATTGCCATGACGTCTTAGAAAAGACAATGGAGTAGTTTCCTGTTGCCTTTTCCACAGATTTTTTTTCTTTATTATCTGTGAATCGCAATGACCTCTTGGGAAAGATAGTGGAGTAGTTTCCCATTGCCTTCTCCACAGATTCCCTTTCTTTATTATATGTGAATTGCCATGACTTCTTGGGAAAAATTAGTGGAGTGTTTTCCAGTTGCCCTCACCGCAGATTCCTTTTCTTTGTTGTCTGTGAATTGTCATGACTTCTTAAGAAAAACCGTGAAGTGGTTTCCCGTTGCCTTCTCTACAGATTCCATTTCTTTATCATCTGTGAATTGTCAAAACAAATAAAGAGTGTTTTCCTATCACCTTTTCCGCATATTTATTTTCTTTTTTTATCTAGGAATTATCATGAATTCTTTGGAAAGACAGTGGAGTAGTTTTCTTTTGCTTTCTGCACGATTCGAGATTCAACGTTTTCTATTTATTAGATTAGTTGCCACCAAAGGCCACACAGATTTTGAATAGCAAAAAAACTTTAAAATATAACCCCTCCCCACAAAAAAGAAAAGAAATGATGTGATTCGGGTATAAAAAGAATTATTTAAAAGCATGTTTCAATAAGCAGGATCACTAAATTCCAAGATAAATTAATAATTAATTTCTAAAAATACTACAAATTTCAATACTTAAATCATAAATATTTTAAACATTTTCTTTTTTGCAGAATTTTCTATTTAGTTTATTCTTTTGAATGTTTAATTCTATGACTTTTTTATTAATTTATTTACAGATTCCACGGCTGTCTTCCATATGGTGAGTTGACAATTTTACTTTTGCCTTTATTTTAGCCGATACTTTCCTCGACTTTCCTCATTCTATTCCATAAATTATAAAGACGAGTATTTTGAGTAGAAACTGATCAGATCATTTTTGTTTGTAGCCTTTCTGTAAACGACAAAATTGAGTTTGTTATTATTTCTATGTGATATGATGTCTGCTCGAAACGAGAAATCGGGGAGCCGAGTTCGAATTTCAGCTGAATTCATTGCATTCACTTACGCGCAAATACCCTTGGGAAGATATTAATCCGTATATTCCTTCCAGTTATGGGTTAAATAACAGGACAGATTGGGTTCTATAGCCTTGGTCGGCAATCAGTCTACCGCAGAAAGCAATGGCAACCTACTGCGGGATAATATTCTGCCCAGTCAGTCATGTCTCTTTCGAGACATGATCACCCAAGCGTGTATCACGTATGGCACAACTGACTGAATATGATGTCTAGGAACGGAAGAGTGTAATTAGTTTCAGTTCCAAAAGTGAAGTCTATTGTAGGTATTTTCATCCTTGCTTTCATCGTTACAATTCTTTGGCTCTTTTTCCAAGTGTATAGCTCAATCACTTCTGTGTGTATGTGGTTTTCACTCTTATGGACAGAAGGAAACTGCAAGAAACCTACCTAAAGAGTTTGTGTGAATGGCTAAGAGAACAAGGAGTTGGCTTGGTTTGCTTTTTACGGCTTGTTAAGCTGTGTGGGTTATTTAAAAGCGAAACTTATTCCAGATTACAGAAGGTAACTTACAGTTTTCCCACGCGGTCTCCCATCTTGGTACTGATCGGCATCGACACTGCTTACCTTCGAGCCATGGAGAGATAGTAAAACGCAAATATTGTTAAGAACAACAAAGGATAGAAAGTAGTAGAGAGTCATGATCGTCTACGTCCTAAAAAACACATAGTAAAAGTAATTGCTAGTTCTAGCGTCATCATCTTTATCGACAGAAGCAATGTGAGCGATTTATTTTGCCTGTTAGAGCATATGTTTATATATCAAAATAAGTTCCTGTTTTACATCGTTGCTGCATATATTAAATCATACGGAAATTGATCAGATTAAAAAGAAAATACGAAACTCTTCCAAATAAATAGGGACAGTATACACCTGACGAAGGCCAAAGAATGTATTCACTGTTGTATTTAAAAAAAGAAAGATGAAAACCAATAGTTGGAAATATAGATGGAATAATGAAACCACTTCATCTCAGAACTTCACAAAAAAAAGTAAAGCTATGAATATTGAAATAAATTCAACTCCGGACTTAACGTATAACATTAATCTTTCTTAATAAAACGCCATGTGGATGATATACAAATATATATTGCCAAGAAGCGAGAGCAAAAGAAGAGAAGTCAGGAGGACAGTAGATAGCTGTTGACATGGCATTAAAGTTTTAAAGATTACAGTTAGCTGGAAAGTAAAGAGCTGGAAGAAAATTCCATGAGAGAGAAGTGCGAGAAAAACTGTTAGCATAGAACTTTCGGTTACATTTAATCAACTCAACTTTAAATTGATGACATCTTGACGCCAGTCAAGTACTGTGCTTAAATTCGAATAGTCTAGGCATAATAGCAAAGAGCTCATCCGAACAATTACAATGAAATATTAAAAAGAAAAGGTGTATGAAGGCAACCTTATGGCGGTGGGAAAGAGACTGAAACCGAGACGCCAGAACACGACAAATAATATTGCTGATTCTTCTTTGGATTTTATTAAGATGACCATATATGACAGCAATATTCTATGGTATATTCTATGGTAGGTTTATAGATATGGCAGTGAATGTTGGACAATATCATGAAAAATGAAGGAAAAACTTGAAGTAACTGAAATGTGTTTCTACAGAAGGATGCTGCGGATATCATGGACCGGGCATGTGAGCAATGATGAAGGAATGGAAACGAAAAGGAAATTAATATTGAGAATGAGAAAGAGAGAACTAAAGTTCCTGGGACATGCAACGAGGAAGGAGGGCTTGGAGAACCTGATACTAACAGACCAGATGGAGGGAAAAAGACACAGAGGAAAGCAGCGGATAACATATTTGAAGGGCCTGAGCAGGTGGATGACAGAACAGGGGCTGCGAGATGTTACATAAAAAAGTGTGTTTAGAGCCACCAGGGATACGGAGACGTGGAAAGCCATGATCGCCTACATCCTGAAAGGACAAGGCACATAGAAGAAGATAGGTTCTGGAGAGGAAAATTGGCTCACATAACACATTGAACCAACCTTCTTAGCAGCTGATCTCGCAATGGATTTAATGTAGTCTTCATGTAAGCCGAGAACGTTAACTCGAGAAAGCGCAACGTGTCGCTCTACTGAAGGTTGGCATCAGCCATGATGAAGGTCGTTTTGGATATCAGCTACCATTTTTACCTTATCAAACCGATCAGACTTACTATCGAAACAGGAGTAAATTGTTGTGTCATCAGCGTAGATGACAAGTTGAGAACTAATGCCATCAAGAAAATTATTACGAAAAATTAAAAACTAAGTAGGACCCAGTATAGGGTCTTGGCGGAAACCTCAATTAGTACGAAAGTTCGGGATTTCTTTAATTTCGCGATTTGATAGGAAAGATTGGACCAGTTCAAATTTTTTTCCAGAGACAGTAACTTTTCAGTTTGGGGATAAGTGTTTTATGCTAAACCCTGTCAAAAGCTTTCGAGTTATCCAAAGCTACAGCCCGGGCTTCACCATTCTTATCTACAGGCTGACTCTTTCTGATATTATCGTCAGTATATCAACAATTGACATGGAGCAATGTAGAAGTTTATGTTGTTTTTTTGTCATTCAGTCAGCCATAATAACCCGCAATGTGTATATAACGTACGTTTTACTGAATGCCCAGGTACTATGATTGGTACAGAGGCCAGTCTAATCAGTCAGTACATGATACACACTTGAACGATCTTGTCGCCAAAGACTATGAGCTCTTCGCAATGATGCCTAGGCATATAACATGACATTTAAATTTTTTCAGGTTAGAGTTAGCTGGAAAGCATTGAGCCGGAAGAAATCTCCATATGCGAGAAAAGAAACATGACTAACTGTGCAGAAGATTTTCTCGCAGTAGGTTGCCATTACTTTCTGACAGGTTGCCAACAAATGCTATAGAACCCAATCTGTCCTGCTACTTAACTAATAGCTGAAGGGAGAAAAGACAGCATTTGCACGTATGTGAATACAAAGAATTCGACTGAAATTCGAACTAGGCTTACCGATTTCTCGTTCCGAGCCGATATCCACTGCGCTACAACGCACATCCAGTCTAATCAGTCGGTTAAGTGCCATACGTGATACACGCTTGGACGATCATATCCCGAAAGAGACATGGCTGACTGTGTAGAAAATTTTTCTGCAGTAGGTTGCCATTATTTTTTGGAGTAGATTGGTTGCTAACCAAGGCTACAGAATCCAATCTGACCTGCTATCTACCTCATAGCTGAAGGGAGAAGCGACGGATTCATACCTTTCCCAAGGGTGTTTGCGCGTATGTAAATGCAACGAATTCAACTGGAATCCAAACAATTAACGTGAATATATATATATATATATATATATATATATATATATATATATATATAAGAAGTCGGTGATAATGTCACAAAGATACAAGAAACTACTAGGAGTGAAAGCGAATAAAAAGACTTTAGAAGGAATTGAAACCCCAATCCGAAACAAGAAGCAATGCCTTCTACTAAGCCTACTTAGAAGGTGCAGACACAGGGTTAGTATCCACGTGATCAGGCTTCCTTCATAGCTTAGAGAGAGGAAAACTGATACTACACTTTGATTTGAACCCGATTGCCGAGGATAGAGAAAATTACTTATCTTAATGTAGTGGTAGGATGTGAAAAATTCAGTTTGATGTTGAGTGTCATAAAACAATTTTCCCAGCTTGTGCGACCAATCACGCTGGAGCCGGTATCCGCCGAACCTTCTTTACTGCAGTGAGGAAGTTGCTGTCTCAGGATTGAAATCTCCGTATCAACATAAGAGAGAACCGATACTACACTTTGATCTCAATTCGAAGGCCAAAGAATGTATGCTCTGATTGTATTTACCCACCTCCCCCACGAGGAGTTCCGATCCTTGACAGAGGGCACAGATAGGTACAAGTGTTGATCCATGTTAGCAAATAATCCCTCATTAAATTATTATGCTTGTAAATAAATAACCATTTTTAACATTCCAATCGAAATAAACACCTTTCGCCTTTTCTTTTCTAGTATATTCCTGACCATCTGCGACCAGATCTGTATAATCTATACGTGACTTCTGATGGTGACGTCAACTTTGATGATTTTGTTCAACTGCAGTTTCAAGTAATTTCAGTTTCTACATTTATTCAAACGGACAAGCCGATATACAAACCAGGAGAAATAGGTATACAAATTACTTACTTTTATTATACTTTATAAAAACAAACTTTATCAAAGGCATCACTCGAGTCGATATCACTCAGTGTGGTATAAAACCATAAACCACCACCCGTTTCGGGCCTTACAGAATCCCGATAACGACTTTGGTTCAATAGTTTACTCTTAAATCATACTTCTTGTATATTAACAAATGTAATTCTGATAATCGTGGCATAAATCATTATCAAAACTAAGATGATACTTTTTAGATGCTATATCATACATAAAGTCTAAATACATTTACATTATATACACTCATACAATTATATATTAATGTCTTGTCAAAAACGACCGACAAGAAACATTTTATTAATTTTTGGTTTAATTTTTCCAGTATTTTTACATTTTTTTAACTGGAGATAAGAAGTGTAAAAATGTTCCATAATTTTCGACTTTCCAAACGCTTTTAACCACTTCACTGGTCATGATGTTATTTTTCCGGTGTTATTATGTTCTTATGTTATTTTTATGTTTTTGATATATATATATATATGTGTGTGTGTGTGTGTGTGTGTGTGTGTGTATCCAGATACAGATGTCCCGTGACACATGGTAGGAGCACACATAAGAAGTAATGTTTCTTATGAGAACCTGACAGTTTGAATTCAGAGTTTTCTTTCTCCTAAGCCGGTTGCCATACAAGGTTATATAACTTTATCCTGCTATTTCACCCATAGCTTGAAAAGTTTTGGAAAATAGATCCATACCTTTCTCAAGAGTTGGGGTAGTAACGAATCCGACACAAATTCGAACTCGGCTCTCCGAATCTTTAATTCGAGTCGCTATCCATTACTCCACCATACCTCCAAGTTGTATAAATTTGGTTAAATGACAGTTATATATTAGCAATTCGTATTGTGTTGTCTTTTTCCACGTTAAGACGAGAATACCTTATAAGACTGATATGATATACGATATATATTTTGTGTATTTAAACAGCAAGGAAAATTTGTAAAAGTTGATCAGTAAAATATATGTGGTTTTTAACAATAATAAGCATAACAATATATATATATATATATATATATATATATATATATATATATATATATATATATATATAATCAAAAAAGGAAAAGCAGGCAGGTAAAATACCCCAAACCAGTTCCTATTAATATTAATTTTATTAATACTAAAAAGTATTCAGGTAGAGGGCTCGATGTAAATAGTATTATCTATTTACAGAGCCAAATCTCTTATTAATTTTTTATGTAAACTTCCTGTGTATGGATATGTTTTTGGGCTCCTTCCGGTATTTGAATTCTTGTAACATATTTGAAATAAAATATTTTTGATTTTGATCATTGCTGAAGAAGCAAGATTTTTCTTGCTGAAGTAGCTATGCAACGTGTGAAGAATTCGGAATTTTATTATATATATGTATGGGATAACGAGATATAAACTTTTATATATAGAAGATAACACCAAAATACTCCACAGCATCCAATTCAAGAAAAGACTCATAACTTACTTATAAGTTATTAATATGCAAAATAAACAGCCTACATTAAGTATCATATCATTTCTCACATAAGGTGGTATCTTGAAATGTATTTGATATTATTGATGTGCGCACAGATTACATTAGTATTATATAAAAAATGAAATAAAGATAAGATAAAAATAAAATAAATCGCATTCACTCTTTGTAGTCCTGTTCCCAATATCCTTTACACATGACGTCACTCTAGACTATTTCAAATGTCCAGCTTTTCAAAGAGTATCAAAGATGTACACAAATGGATTCTAACTTCCACACAGACACCACATTGGTTCTTGATAATGACTGTGATGGTCGAATATGCTTGAACAAAAATAAGAAAATATGAACTTGAAATCATTAATCCACAACTTCTCAACTTCGGGCACAATACGCAAAACCTTATCCAAAATTATTAAAATGTAATGAAAATTTAAACAGACAAACCTTGTTAGACCGTGTTATATATATATATATATATATATATATATATATATATATATATATATATATATTATGTAAATATTTAGTTTTGGGTCATAATCAAATTAGACCAGTACACAGTTTTATTAAAAAGTGTTCAATACAATTATATTGTAAAAGTTTTGAATATTTCAATAGTTTGTTTACAAATTATATATATATATATATATATATATATATATATATATATTATAAATTATATTTTAGAACATGTACAAATTTTTATATATCCACTACAAATCTTACATTTGTTTCGACATTGAAACTACAATGCCTCATCAGGTGGAATGGACAGGAATGGAAAGCCTCTTTTCTTATATTTGGTGAGTTGTGTGTGGGATCTTGGTGGGGATTAGTGATAAGGGAATAAATCTTATGAATTGTCCTTTTGAATTTTGATGAAAATGGTGTGGGTAGTGAATACAGTTGATTAATGAGTGTCTTGGAATTTTGTAGAAGATTTAACATTAGCAGATAGGATTTAAGTTTTATGATCTTACGACTAGACTTTATCCTTTAGATTTCTTAGAGGAGCAGAGTAGGGAGGTGTAAGGGGTGGGGAGGGATGGGATTGGACTTACCGCTTATTTGTACAACTACAGAATATTTTTGTATTTAAGCACAATTTTTATAATTAATCTAATTTTGTATATTTAACCTTAATTTTAAATTTATTCTATTAAATTTTAAATTAGATCACAGTTTGTGGTGTGTAATAGGTTAAATTTGATGCAATAGATAAAATTTAATGTTAGTATTTAAGGTAATAGATAAGTAGGTAATGGGTGCGTAATAGGTAGAATTTAATGTAGGAGGTAAGATTTAATGTTGTATTTAAGGTAAATAGGTAATAGGTATGTTTGTATTTAAGGTAAATAGGTAATAGGTATGTTTGTATTTAAGGTAAATAGGTAATAGGTCTGTTTGTATCTAAGGTAATAGGTAAAATGTAATGTGTGCACTTAAGCACAGTTTTTATAATTAATCTAATTTTGTATATTTAAACTTAATTTTGAATTTAGGAAATCGATTTTTTCTATAAAATTTTTAATTTTTTAAAAATTTTAAATTAGATCACGGTTTGTGATGTGTATAAGAGTGTTGTTAGTACTATGAAGGTGTATCATTTCTAAGGGGTCCTAACTCTGGCTTTTGTAGTATTTTTAGCATGATTGTAAGGTTAGTTCTTTAATGTGCTTGCAGTTTACTGTGGTTTCATGCCTCTGGTGTAAAAGCTTGTTGCCATTCATATATTTAATGATCTCAATTTTTTCTTAAAGACAAAGGAAACATGTTTCCTTTATTGATTTAGCTGTTCTTGTTTGTTTGAGGATTTTCCATGTAACTTTAGGTGTTTTATTTTCGTCTTTTAACTGCTAACTTTTTAGAGGGTTATTTTCCTAAAAATAACCCTCTAAGCAAAATCTTCAATAAAAATACAATAAAACTAAGCTATAGCTGCTCCAACAATCTAGAAAAAATGAAGTACATAACAGCAAAATATTAAAAGCACACAACAAAAATAACTCAAACACTAATACCAGTCTGCCCCATAATAACAACCTCTGTAAATGTAGAAACCCAAACCAATGCCCCATGACCAATAAATGTTTAACGAAATCCTTCATATATATGTGCTCGATTTAATTCATGGAGAATCCTAAAGATGAAAAAATATATATCGGAAACACCATGAACGTATTCAAAAAGCGATTTTACAATCACCTCTCATCCTTCAATAACAAAGAAAAACAAAACATGACGTCTCTCTCCAAATACTTTTGGAAGTTAAAAGTTCGAGGACTATAATGGTCATGTGTTTTAAACCACTAAATAAACATAAATTTGATTTGTTCTTCGTTACTCCATAATTTATTATTTCAAATCTTTTGATCATTATCCTTAAATATTTAATTTTTTTCCATTACAGTTTATTTCCGGGTGTTCAGTCTAAACCGACATCTGAAGACCGTCCATGCACCGATGAACATTTCAATCTACGTATGTACCTGGAAATAATTGCTTTCTTCTCCAGTTTCATAAATTTTTATTTTCTATTTTTTTTTTCTAAAAAAATAGTCCGTTTTTCTGTCCTATACATTAGTGAATGAGAACTATCTTCTCAAGGATAAAAGAGAGATTCGAAGCAACAGAAATGTGATTCTACAGAAGGATGCTGAGGATACCATGGACCGAACATGTTAGCAACGACAAGGTTTTAGAGAGGATGCAAAGGAAAAAGAAATTTATATTTAACATCGGGAAAAGACAGCTGAAATTTCTGGGACACTTAATTAGGAAGGGAGGCTTGGAGAATCTAATACTCACGCGACACATAGAAGTAAAGAGAAGCAGGAAAAAGCAACGCGAGACGTACTTGATAGGCTTGTGCAAGGGATGGTTGAGCGGGGTTTGGGAGAAATACCAAGAGAAAAAAGGTTGAGCGCGACAAGTGATAGGGAGGTGTGGAGGTCCATGATTGCCTACGTCCTGAATGAACATGGCACATAAAAAAAGAAGACAACATATTGTGTTTCTAAAATAGAGTCAAATTTCTAGCGTAAAACTCACTTTCAACAGCTTGACCTACTGTAAGAAAACCTCTTAGCCCTATCCAATAAGACATCTGACATCTTTAGGCACTCAGAAATCATTTTAAAGAAGCGACTAAGTGTATATATCTCTTAGACAGCACCCACACAAACTACAGTAAGTGTTACGCCATGATGTCTGCGACTAAGTAACGACTACTCGCGCTATCCTCTATCTTTATGAGAGCCAGATCAGGCCGAGAATAGAGTCAGTCAGTTAAGTGCCATACGTGATACACGCTTTGGGCGATCATGTCTCGAAAGAGACATGACTGACTGGGCAGAAGATTTTCTATTTTGCTCTTTAAACTACAGCTGAAGGTAGAAGAGACGGATTGTATTAATAAGTAGTAATTAGTGGGGGATCAGTTTATTACTTAATAACAATAGAAAACTGATCCCCCACTTTTTGTCCAGTAGAAGCTTTACTTATGTTTCCAATTATTAACTTTATTCAGTCAGTTAAGTTCCATACGTGATACACGCTTGGGCGATCATGTCTCAAAAAGACTGAACAGAAAAGTTTCCCGCTGTATGTTGCCACTACTTTCTGTGGTAAACTGATTGCCAACCAAGGCTATAGAACCCAATCTATCCCGCTGTTTAACCCATAGCTGGAGGGAGAAGAGAGTGATTAATACTTTGAATGAATGCAACGAATTCAACCAAAATTCGAACTCGGCTCTCCAATTTCTCCTTTCGAGCCGTTATCCATTGCCCCACAACACACCACAGAGTACTGCTGCCATATTTGGGCGGGAGCTGCGAGAAATGCCGAGACCTTACTTTTTCAGTCTTGATAGAGTTCAAAACCGTCTCCGGGTGGATAAGATTTATTTTCCACCCTCCAACCTCTGTCTCACAGGTGGGATTTGACGAGTCTCTCATTGCTCTATCACTGCTACCATGGGAAGTGCTCCGCCAGGTTTAACCTACACGTCTAGCAACCACCATGCCACTAAACGTAGTAGCAAACCACCCATATCCCCTCCGTATTCCATCGATGAGATGTAAGTTCCACTGAAACAGCTTGTTCTTACGGACCACTGTTCTTTAGAAGAAACTCCCAATTTTAACCTGTCCAGTCTAGAATTAACCGTTATCTTTCCCTTTTATCGAAAGAAACTACCTTTTAACGTCAGCATTTAGCTAGAGTTTTCCCGGTCCTTGTATAGGGGGAAACTTACGGTAAAAAAAAAGTTTATTAAACGGTATATCTGTTTTCCTCTAACGGCCTGAATACTCGAGAAAACTTAGAGAAAAATATCCCCCCCCGACGATTCGAAACTGTGTCCTATTTGGCTATTTGGCTATATCTGATGTGCTTTAATTGACTCAGCGACGAAAGACATATGCCGATCAGGTCATAGATTCTCAAAATTTCATATTTCCTCAATTTAAAGTTTAGTATCCAAACATCGGATTACGTGTTCAGAAAATTTTCATTAAGAAAATGGTCTTTTTATAGTGGGGCTCGAACCTTCGTCCTTCTTTGTAGGAGATCACCATTGTTAGATCCGGCGTGTAGCAGATAACTCGGCAACAGAAAACTAATTTAATCGATTCAGCATCAAATTGCAATTTTCTTTCTGAATGTTTATTAAGTCCGGACCAGTGCAAGGGTCTCGTACCCACCATTCTATAATAGGGGAGTCCTAGTGTACTACATCTCAACTGACATATTTTTCGAAATTCTACCATAACATTGCAAGTTAGGGTTTCGTTTGCTATATGTACTGGCTTTGAAGTAAATTGTTTGTTGCCGTAGAATATCTCAGTCAATGGGAAATAACTCGTACAATTATCTAAATTATTTCCCTTAGAAAAGTTAAACACTACAAACTTAGTTTGAATTTGAAGTCATCAGAAATTTTAAATAGCGTATTATCGGTATTAATGTTTGGCTAATTTTATCTTTCATCTTCATTATTGCTTTTTTATGAAATTACTCTCGGTCGATGCAATCTACCACCATGGAAATAATCAGCTCATACTTGGGTTTAACGGATTAAAAATAAATCCATTAATTCTTTAGAAATAAACACGCACACAGACAGAGAGGGAGAGACAGACAGACAGACAGACAGACAGAGAGACAGAGAGAGAGAGACAGACAGACAGACAGAGACAGAGAGAGAGAGAGAGAGAGAGAGACAGACAGACAGACAGAGAGAGAGAGAGAGAGAGAGAGACAGACAGACAGAGACAGAGACAGAGAGACAGAGAGAGAGAGAGAGAGAGAGACAGACAGACAGACAGACAGACAGACAAACTATTTATTTACAAAATATAATACAAAGTTGTTCTCCAATATCACGACACATTATACTTGTAAATTAATACCGATATCTGTAAGAAGGCTATAATGCAGGTTTTTGTATTGTATCTGAGGCCCTATGGAAAGATGAATAGCGTCATAACGGCACCATCAGTCGTGATCACTCCTAAGACCTTCGTAATCACCATTATACTCATGGAACTCTTTCAGAATCTTCTACACTATCTTCAGATTGGCATCCAAACACACTGAAACTTTCTTATTGGATCCGCAGACAGATCAGTTTTGCTGTATCTTAGCTCATCAGTACGTTTAGACATCCGATTGCTTTTAGACAGGATTGAAACCCGACCGAATTGTCATCAGTCATTCTACCTCTGAGCTATGGGCAAACTTTTAGCGTGTGATATACCATGTAAAAATACGCCACTAGCTAGAAGTGTTCTAATTCATTACTGAATGAACGGTGCATAGATGCTAGAGTAGCTACTGTTACATATATATTGTCGGAAAAAATACATTATCCGGACTGTGTAAACGGTAGACAGGACGATTCTTTTAATTTTCTATACTATAAAACATATTTAAAGAATTAATGGATTTAATTTTAATCTGACTATCTTAATGCTTCAATGTTATTATAGTATTTTATATATATTGTTGGCAAAAATTATAATCGCAGAATCTTTCATAGATCTTTGGAGATAGATTATTACAAGGATTTACCAAATAACAAAAATAACATCGTTTGATGACTTTCAACACCAGCAACAACTAAAATGGGTAGTATATGTAACTCAAAGAGAAAACATTGATAATAATCAATATGCTTATATTCCACATAACTTCAAACAAAGGTTAGGAAGGAAGCTCCTATTAAATCCAGAAAAAAACGATAACAGTAACCTTAAGAAAACCTATTATCATGAAAAATTGTTTTAAGAGAATTATTTCATAAATTTCAACCGACAACAGCCTTGACTGCTCAGTTAACGAATATCAAAGTTTTTTTCTCGGCTGATCTCACCATTTGTAAATTGATTAATTTTTTAAAAGATATTATTTGTTAGATTATCAGTGAGAATTATTCCATAGTTGGAATGTCTGTTCTTGGCAGTTGTTTTAGGATTTGATTTTTTGATTTGATTGTCTTTCAAGAAACTATTTTGAAGTAATTGATTGTTTTCTTTTCTCTTAAACACAGGACAGCAAACACAACCTTTTGGGTCAATGGCTGAATGAAGTTTCTGCTTCAGGTCAGTATGCTATTATTATTATTATTATTTTGATTTCGGTTGTATACATATTTTCTTCTGGGTTCCAATAAGAGACTTAAGGTCAGAAAAGGTTTCATAACATTTTACACTGATCTTTCTTAAAAAAAAAAAAAAACAAGAACGAAAACAAAAACTAAAATCTCACACATTTTACATAGATAAAGCATTTCGTAAAGTGTGAGCTGTTACTTCAACTTTTTTGTATTTCTTTAAGGCATGGGTTACCAGGAATCCCTTCAATGAATCTTTCAATCTCTTCAATGAATCTTTCGGAACTTCTTCCAATAAATCCGAGGACTTCAGCTACAACTGGAATTATGAATGTCATCATGTGCCATATTTTTTTAAGGTTTCCACTTGAAGATCTTTGAATTTAGATAGCTTTTTGAAAATTTTCAAAGACATATTAAAATCTGCAGAGAATGCCATATCAAAAAGAAGTCACATTTATTTATTTTTTCACGGTTCCTGAACATGATATCCGGGCAATTAGCATTGATTATTTTGTTTGCGTGCATTGTAAAGTCCCATCAAATAGTTACTGGTCCTATATCTGTTTTTTCTGTATTTAAGAACTCAGGAGAACCCTCGGACCCATCCGATTATCGCCCTGTCAGTCTCCTGTGCACCAGTGGCGGCACCGCCTTGTTTGGGATGAAACGAAAAAAAATATCTGTAACCGTATTTAGGTCATGTTCATACCATTATCTTGTAGTTGCAGATTTTTCAATGCAGATATTGGTCCACTCTATAATGTTCCGTTTTACATTTATTATGTGCCAATACCGTGCAACCTGGTACAAGGTGGTCATTTGCTTTTGGGTATTTATCGCGAAATCTGCATTTAGAGTCAACACACTTTTTCAGTATTGTGGTGCAAGGATGTGCGTTGTGGTACAGTGGATATCGACTTGGAATGACAAATCGGGGAGCCGAGCTCGAATTCCAGCATTACGCACAAATACTCTTGGGAAAGGTATTAATCCATCTCTTCCCTTCAGTTATGGGTTAAATAATAGGACAGATTGGGTTCTATAGGCTTGGTCGGCAACCAATCTGCCACAGAAAGCAATGGCAACCTACTGCCAGATAATCTTCTGCCCAGTCAGTCATGTCTCTTTCGAGACGTGATCGCCCAAAGTGTGTATCACGTATGGTACTTAACTGACTGACTAAATTTCTAGTAAGCAAGCATTGGTCCTTCGGTTATTATTATTGTTATTATTATTGGTGGTGAAACATTATTATGTTGTCTTCCCGCATTCAATTATGGTGAAGCAGCTTTCCTAGCAGCAGGCCTAGCATTTGACTAAATATAATATCAGCAGAAAACCTTAGCCGGAGAAGTCGACAGGAGTCACTTCCCTGGGAGTTAGCATCAGATATGTTTATCAAACTGGTGAAATTACATGTTGATTAAAACTGGTGTTGGTCAGAACATTTACAGTGGAAATAACGATAGAGTAGCGAGAAGCTAAATCAAGTAACAGAATAATTTTCAACAAACTCATTCAGTAACCCTCTATCCTTAGTTGCTCTTGAGCTTTGTGTTGATTGAACAACAGTAAAAAATAAATAAATAAACAAAAACATAAAAAAGATTGAATAGTGACTAATATTTTAACTGAACCCATCATTGGTCTCAGTTTGACTTCAATAAGCAATTATATTAAACCTAATTACAATTAACAGTAAAGCAGTAAAAATAATTCAATTATGATGATCCAATTGTTTAGTGAGGCTTCACTTGCGATGAGATTGCATCCCTATTTTATTGAATTAGGCGTATGCCGTTTAGCCAACCATTTCATTCAAGTCATTGTCTACCTCCCGGACTGTGGGCCAGGTAAACGGTAGCCAGGCCAATTCTTTTAATTTTCTATACTATAAAACGTATTTAAAGAATTAATGGATTTATTTTTAATCCGACATTTTTATTGCTTCAAACGTTATTATAGTATTTTTTTAATCGGTATCAAGTTATGTGAAATAGCAAAGCGTTGTGGTGCAGTGGATATCAGCTCGGAAATCGGGGAGCCTAGTTCGAATTCCAGTTGAATTACCTGCATTCACTTACGCGCAAATACCCTTGGGAAAGTATTAATCCGTCTATTCCCTCCAGTTATGGGTTAATTAACAGGACAGATTGGATTCTTTAGCCATGGCTGGCAACCAGTCTACCGCAGAAAGTAATGGCAACCTACTACGGAATACTCTTCTGTCCAGTCTTCCGAGACATGATCGCCCAAGCATGTATCACGTATGGCACTTAACTGATTGACTAAGACACAAGGGTATTACAGGGTGCGAATGAATTAGAAACATTACTAATTCGCGAAAATAAAAATAGGAGAGATGCAATTTACATTGCATTTCAATTTTTGCAGATTAAAGTTGACTGGAAAGCATGGAGCCGGAAGGGAGTTCCACTTGCGAGAAATGTGAGAAACGAAACTGTTAGCATGGAACTTTCACTTACATCTAGCCAGTTCAAGTGTAAATTGATGAGGTCTTGATGCAGCCTAATACCGCTCTTAAATCTAAAAAGTCATAAATTACCAAAGCGAAGAGCTCACGCGAACAATTACCATGGAAATCTTTATAGAAAGGTTGCAGAGATTTGATTTTCTAAACGTTGCTTAGATGTGGCACAAAACCGACAATAGTGGTTACATAGTGAGGATCGAACTCACTACTCAGTTGTAATAGATTCTAGCGGGACAAGAAAATACACAGAGAGGCAACCTTACAGTGGTGGGAAAGTGATTGAACCTGAGCCGCCAGATCAGGACCGATAATATTGCAGATTCTTCTTTGGATTTTCTCAATGAGCTCGAGGTAAACAGTAGGACCACCGGATCATATGTGACAGCGATATTCTAAGCATGGGCGAATGGTAGACATAGATATGTAACAGATTCCGAAGAGAAAAATCGTCTCGTACGACCAGTGAACCAATTTTTTAGCAGCTGACTCAGCAATGAATTCAATATAGTCTTTCCACTTCATGTCAACTGAGAATGTTAACCCGAGAAATAGCAACGAGTCACTTTCCTGGAGGGTAGCATTAGCCATGCTACTTCATACTCGAAATAGACGTCCCATTTTTATTTATTAAACAATTTCCATTACGTCTATCGGTCCGTGCACCCGAGTAAAGCAATTTCTTTACTAAGAGTTCTTGAATGCGTCTCTGTTCATGGGTTCATAGAGTCGCCTTTTCGGTAGTTAGTTTTGAGCAATAAGTAGTACCTATTTGAGCAATAAGTAGTACCTATTTGAGCAATAAGTAGTACCTATTTGAGCAATAAGTAGTACCTATTTTGAAATTACATTGAACCGACTCTTTTTATTGAAATCACTTTTGAATACTTTTCCTCCAATAAAATGATTTTCTAAAAATCAGTTTCACTTCTGAAAATTTCCAATGCTTTCCTCCCGTGTATTGTCATACAGTTTGGGGAAGCAACACTTGCAAAGTTGTTGCAACCTTTCTGCAGTAATACCTTTCAAAGTGTTTCTATAGTAAAAGCTACACTCAACTTATTGCAATAGTAAAACCCATACACATGTCTTCTCGCAACATCTCTTTCCGATGAATTCCTGTGCAAAAAATCTAATTCCAATAGATTTTCAATGCATTCTAATTTGTAAAATCATCTATCAATGCATATGTTTGGTAAAATCCCTTTACCAATGAAGTCCAACTGTGAAATCAAATCACAAGACAGGGAATCCATTTTCATAAAAGTCTGTATTCAATCCACGTTGCAAATAATGTTTAAAAGGAAATCACATTACAACGAATGTCACTAATGAAATCACTTTGAATTGAATCTTTATATTGAAACCTTTTTCTACTGTAAAATAACTTTCGCACAATTGAGAAAATACTTTCCAATGATTACAATGCATTCCTTTTACAAAATCTCGAGTGCATTGTCATATAGTTTGAGGAAGCAAAATTATTGCGACCTTCCAAACTCGCTTATTATGACGATATTGAAATTTCTACAAAGAACGTCGCTAACGAAATCACTTTGGATTATGTGAGATCTGATCGAAGTGAATCTTCAGTAAGTTCCCCCACCCACCTGAGGTTAACTTTCCTCGCTATGTTTTGTTGGCAGTGAACGAATGGCGATGAAATTAAGTGACAACGTATCTTTATTCTGAATTTAGTTTCGCACGATATTTGGTGTAGTTACTCATAGTGAATATTTCTTATATCTAACTGCATGCTTATTGTTTTTGCATTTTGGTAAATGAATTGAAAACGGGCTTTTTATACGTTCATGAATTATATATTAAATCCGAAAAATGAAGTGCATATGGGTAAAATCCCAAAAAACAGATCCTATTAGTATTAATCTTATTAATATTAAACATGATCCAGGTGGAGGGCTCAGTGTAAATAATAATATATATTTACAGGGCCAAATATGAATATTATATCAATAAATTCCTAAACTTACATTCCGTTGAATAGCTATTTCAGCGAGAAAATTCTCGCTTCATCAGCAACAATCAAAAACAGAACTCTATTAATTCAAATATGGTACAAGAATTTGCATACCGGAAGGAGCCTAAAAGATATCCATACACAGGAAGTAAAAAAAAAGTGTGGAGAGGGGGTTAAGAAAGAAAAAAATTACCATATTTGAATTAATAAATTTTCATTTTTGATCATTGCTCATGAAGAGATAATTGCTCATGAAGAGATCATTCTCAATAAAGAGAATTGAATTGAAAATATAAGTCCATCCCTACCGTGGTGGATGGCCGAAGACAGTGACAAAATAGTGGCGTTGTGGTCCCTGGTCTGATTGTTAATAACTTAAATGTTCCATGTTTACTGTGTGTTAATATTTACTCTTTGATAATGGCTTATGTGAGCCGAAAGCTTAGACCCGATAAAAAAATCAACAATTAGTGTGATTTTTTGTTGTCTTTCAACGACATCACCATCAAGTATATCAGACGGTATGAACGGATCATACACAAAATTAATAGACAAAACTTGTCTATATTATTCAATGAAACCTGCATTAATGAAAAAATGCTGCCAAAATGCACACAATATATATATATATATATATATATATATATATATATATATATATATATATATCCCAACGTTGTTTTTATTTTGCAGGAGTTATTTCCAAATCATTTGAACTCTCAGATCAGCCCTTGTTGGATGAGTGGGTTATCAAAGTCTTGCACAAGGTAAGGTACAAAATATTTTAAAATAAAATATTCCTCAACAAAGGCATTTATTTCTTCTTCTTTATGTACCGTGTTCCTTCAGGGCGTGGGTAATCATGGCTCTCCACATCTCCCTGTTCATTGCAGCTCTTAAAAAAAATTGTCTTTTTTGTTATTTCTCCCCAAATCTTGTTCTACCGCTCATTTACCCAAGCCCATCAAATATGTTACATATTGTTTTACATTGTCCCTTTTTCCCTCAATTTATCCTGTGAGTATTGTATTTTCCAAGCCCTCCTTCCTGATTATATGTCCCAGAAATTTCAACTGCCTCTTCCCGATATTGAGTATAAGTTTCTTTGTTGTTTCCATTTTCTCTAAAACCTCATTGTTACTTATGTGTTCGGTCCATGGTAGTCTCAATATTTTTCTCTAGAGCCTTATTTCTGTTGCTTCAAGTCTAAGAATATTCTGTAAATCTAGAAACGTGACTAAAGTAAATAGATGCAGGTATTAATCCGTTTCTTCTTCCCAACTATGGGTTGAATAACACGACTGATTGGGTTATATGGCCATTGTTGACAACCAGTCTACCGCAGAAATGAATGGCAGTCTACTGCAGAAAAATCATTTGTTTAGTCAGCCATGTGTCTTTTGAGACGTGCTCATCCAAGAGTGTATCACGTATGGCACTTAACTAACTGAAGTGAACTTACAGTTTCTTGTAGAGGGAGCACAATCTAGCGTGATCAGTCGTTGAACAAGGTCAGTACGCTTAAACGCTCGGTCACGATGACTGACAGCATGATGCAAACACGATAAACCTTTTTATAATTATGCATCTGGAAAAGAAGTCTTCGGAGTAATTACTGGCCAGAGACATTCTGATGTTTAAAACGTAAATAATATTTGTAGATATTTTGATGTCAGTGGGATATATATTAATTAAATCTAGATTTACCGGATCAAAACTTTGTTTTTCTTACTCGCAGTTCAAAAACTAGATTATTGTGAGATTATCTAATGAATAATACGTTTTTTGTTTTTGATTATTTAATCGAAATATTCCTTTTTTTTTTTTTTAACAGGGCGAACGTACATTCCGAACATTTTTGGTCGAGGAATATGGTGAGTTTTTTTTCTTATTTATCTTTAAACGACAAAGAAAAAGTCTCCTGTCCTTGTTGTTTGACCTTCCCAGACACAGAAGTGCATTGTGTCGTGTCGCGTGAGACTTTCCCATCCTAGGATTTTCATTGTAAATAATTAAATCACTTTCGACCAAAGATTTTAGCATTTTGTGAACTGTTTACGGGTTGACGATTAAGAAATTTGTCAGAGAAGAGATACAAAAACAAACCTTAAAAAAACAAAAAACAAAACAAAATAAATAAAAAAAACAAAAAAAAAACAGCTTTCCTTTGCATTGAAAGTATTCAATATCCTACGCAAACTTATAGACAGAAAACCATGTTATCAGCCTTGATTTTTTTTTTTTGTTTTTTTTTTTGTTTTGTCACGGTTATCAATACTTTGTGGGTTATTTAAAGAGGAACCATATTTGGGATTGTAAGAATAATTATTTGCTTTGCTTTAATAATTTTTTGAGAATAACCGTTTTTCTGATTACAAGTTTTACTCTTTATCACATAGCTGTGGAGGCAATGGATTTATACCTTCCCCAAGGGTATTTGCACGTAAGTAGCTGTAACGAACAACACAGGGATTCGAACTCGTCTCTCCAGTTTCTCATTCTGAGTCGCTATCCATTACACGTCCTGCACACACCAAACACTTGAAAGCTGTACAAATTATGTTCGAAATATATTCAACAATTTTGAATATTCCGAGAGCTGATTGCTCGGCATTGTTGCAACTTGGAAACCAATCACTTGGGATCATTATTATGCCTACCGAACACTCTTCTATGGGCGTGTCTTCAATCGGCAGATTGACGTCTTTAAGTGAATGTATTATTCGACCGTTCAGAGAAAATAGGCCTCAGGATTTTACTGAAAACTTTGTCTCTCCCTTATAAATACGAACAATAAAATTGTTTTGTAAAATATTTCTATAATGAATTGCAATATTATCAGTAAATATGAACAAGAAGACACTTTTAATTCAATTCCTTATTTTTAAAATTATTACTTGACTTTCAAAAGAATGTTGTTGATTTCGATTGCAGCGCGCAAGTCGAGTTTTCCTACCTAAAACATATTTTCAATACTAGGGTCGACTTATATGGCCGGTATAAATTGCAAACCTTTACTACCGACGTGGAAACAAGTAAGGCATCACTACTAACAATTACCTTCCCCAAGGGTATTTGCACGTAAGTACCTCTAGCAGGCTGCTACAAACATATTCCAACGTATTTTAAATGTTAACTAAAATTTCCTAAGTTATCCGCTCAGTGTCTCAATATACAGGTAAGAGATATGATTTTATGTTGTTTTGGTACAGGTTATCATATACTGCAGCTTAACTTTATTAACCCGTAAATTTTGGGCCACTGGTAGCCTAAAGTATGTTTGCAGGTCGACCTATACGGTAGGTATATGCTTAAGAATTCTGATCTAAAAATACTGAGGTTGACTTGTATGCCAGGTCGACTTGTATAACAATATAATTGCTAAAGCCATAGAAAATCCGACAAATTTAGCGAATATAAACATCCGTTGTAGCAACAACCGTAAGGTGCTCTCCTGAAACACTGCACGAAAAGTTTATTGACAGTAAGTTTTTTGTGCCACTCTATTCGACATGCGGTCCACAATGCCTGGTAACATCATTGTCTAAATTAATTATTCAAACTGTTTAAAATAACAAAGAATTTAATATAACCAAAGATCTTTGTTGTCATTAGTTATATCATTATTGTGCCGGTGAGGTTACCCATGAAATACTGAAATACTAGATATCATGTTCCATCAGGACATTGGTGGTCATGTCTCTCCACAGATTAGTTTATGTGGGGACAAAGGAGAAAAACAAAGTCTTACCTAAAAAAATCGTTTTCTCTCTGCTATCTGTCGAAAAAGAAAATCAGAATCAAACTCGAGTCGACTTTAGTTGACCTCTGAAGATACTTAAATATCATCACTTCCCTACCCGTCTCGACCAATCACAACATCCCTCCCCCAAAAAGAACTCTACTTTGGGCCACAGGGTGGTCTCGGCTCTTTGTGATAAGTAATTGTGGCATTTTGGTGACTAGTAGAGACCAAATATGTGAGCCACGACAAAGGTTTAGAGAAAAAGAAAAAGGCAATTGAAATTACTAAAGCACTTAATGAAAAAGAGGGCTTTGAAAATCTGATGCCGAAAAGACATATTGAAGGCAATAGAGACAGAGAAAAGCAATGTATAATCTACCTAGCGAGCCCGAGTAAATAGATGGCGGATCAAGGTTTAAAAGAAATAGCAAAAGAAAAGAATTATTAAGAGCTACGAAAAACAGGAAATTGTAAAAAGCCATTATCGTCTACGTCTTCGAGGGACACAGCACATAAAGAAGTCGAGCTCTAATTGTGGTAATTGTTTACGCTTCCCCTCTGGTCCTGGGTATGACGATAAACTACATCTGGAAGTCAGACCTCTGATCGGGAGGTATTGAGTAGCATGGAAATGCCTCTTAATTGCTGTTGTTTCCAGGTCCAACCTGATCCGGGGTCGTGGAATCTGGTTCCTAGCTGGGGTCAAAAACGCTATAAAAGTATAAAAATAGATTTTTATTGTAAAAATATTATCAGCAATACATTTTTGAAGAAAAGATTATTACCAGCGAGACATTGAAAAAAATTACCAGCAATACATTTGGCTCTCGACAAAAAATCCTCCATACAAATATACGTTAATGAAACTTGATCTACAAATTGATTTCTTGCAAATATATATTCTATTCATACAAACCCATCCTAAAAAAATATTGTCAGCATTAAATAACCCATCGAGGGTGATATGCCTTAAAACAAAATAAACCAAACCAAAACTGCCAGTCTCGATCAATCTTAACATTTCTTACCGCAATAAAAGAACCCTACTTTGGATGAAGATGTAGTCGTTGTGTGTTGAGAATTCTGATGTGGATCTTTTATCCTTTTGATTTACGCACTCCCCAGCATTTTCTTGCGGTGAATTTGAATAATATCTGTGACTTACACTCCACCCACATCTATTGAACAGGTGAAGAGGCTCATTCCTTGTTTCCTGTTTAGGATGCGGTTTCCGGTTTTCACTTTTCAAGTCTTTTCACTCTTTTATTTTTTTTTCCAATTGGAGTAGATAGGCTAAACTATCGCCCGGTTCACACTCCACCCACATCTATTGAACAGGTGAAGAGGCTCATCCTTTGTTTCCTGTTTATGTTGTGGTTTCCGGCTTTCTCTTTTCCATTCTTTTTACCCTTACGTAGCCCCCTGCGCATCAGTGGCGTTACCGCCTTGCTTGGGGTGATATGATTAAAAAAAAAAAAAAACTTGACGTGAATTCTTGGAAAAATGTAGCTCGTTGCCATTTTAAAAAAAATCACTTTACCCCCATTAAAACGCAAGGGGATATTGGGACTGAAAGAGAATGACAAGACTTTAGAAGAAAAAGGAACTCATTCGTAAGAAGTAAACAAGGGATAAATTCTTCAAATGACTGGGTAGGAGTGTGAACCGGGTGATAGGCGAACCTATCCACTCCAAATTTCTCCACAGAGTATTCTTTCTCCTAGACTGGCTATCTTATCAAGGTTAAAAAGTTTGCCTCTCTATTTAATTCATAGCTAGGGAGAGAAAAGACGTATTTGCGCCTTTTGAAGTGCAAAAGTGAACGGAACAAAGTTGGACATAATTTGAACTCGTTCCATCGATTCCACTTTCCACGCCGCTAACCCACGCATTTGAAATAATAGGAAAATATTTAAAATATGAGATTTAACCTTCCACAATTTTGTTTTCAGTGCTCCCTCGCTTTGAAGTGAAAACTGAAGTCACGCCTTTCCTTTCAAACTTCAACTTAGGAATGTTTCACCTGCTTAATCAATCAATTAGTGTCAAAGTCAGCGCCAGGTAAGATCAGTTTTTTGGTTATTTCACTTGTAATTTTTATAACATTTTGCTATTATTATATGATTTTTCTATTTACTCGTTTTCATTTTTTACTAAGCATCAGTAATGATTAGCGAGCTCATCTGGTTGACCATTAAGTAGTGAGTTCGATTCTCACTGAGTTTCCTATACTTGTGAGCTTGTACTATACATATTGGGCTAACGTTTTCGGTTGACATGAAGTGGAAAGACTATATTGAATCCATTGCTAGGTCAGCTGCTAAGAAAGTTGGTTCATTGTTTCGTGCCAGACAATTTTCTCTCTAAAATCTATCCATGCTTGGAATATTGCTACCATATATAGTACGCTGCTTCTGCTATATACCCGGACATCCTTAATAAAATCAAAAGAACAATCAGCCATATTATTGCTCTTGATTTTGTGTCTCGGTATTAGTCACTTTCCCACTGCCATAAAATTTCCTCTCTGCACCTTTTCTCTAAACACTTTCAACTGGTAACTGCGTTGATATGCTAGTTACTATAATACTTAAACTATCTGAAATTAAGTGTAGTGCAAGGCAGGCGACGAGGTGTCATTGATATACAGTTGAGTTGGCGATATGTAACAGTAAGTTCTATGTTAACAGTTTATTTTCTCACACTTTTCTTTGTAGAACTCTTTTCCGGCTCCATGCTATTTAACCAACTTTAATCTTCAAAAATTTAAATGCAGTGTCAGTTGCTATTGACTGTCCTCCTGATTAATTTTCTTATGTACTCACTTCTTATTTCTGTTTTTTGTGGTGCAGTCGATATCGGCTCGGAACGAGAAATCGGGGAGCCGAGTTCGAATTCCAGTTGAATTCATTGCATTCACTTACGCGCAAATACTCTTGGAAAAGGTATTAATCCGTCTCTTCCTTCCAGTTATGGGTTAAATAGCAGGACAGATTGGGTTCTATAACCTTGGCTGGCAACCAGTCTACCGCAGAAAGCAATGGCAACCTACTGCCTGATAATCTTCTACCCAGTCAGTCATGTATCTTTTGAGACATGATCGCCCAAGCATATTTCACGTATGGCACTTGACTGAATTCTTCCACACCTTGTGCTTTACTGGTTTTATTACTTTGCTTGCTGTTGACATTATTTTTTAAAAAAATTGCTTAAATTACTTTGTTTTTATTTTTTCTCCATTTTCTCCCCCAGATATACCCAAGACAAGCCTTTACGAGGCTTGGCTGTGTTGCATATGAATGTATGGTCATATTTTCCTTTAAAGACAGTAACAAAAACCAAAGAGGTGAGTAGAGTATAAAGTGTAGCTGTATACATACAAATGTGGTATATTTGACTTATGGAGAAAATTCGGCCAAGACAGTTGTGTATAACGCTTCTGTGTCATTTTTGCATCATCATTTTCACCGTAAAGGTTGTGTGTTGTTTTCTAAAAGATGTATGTTGTTTTGAGCAAAACAACACACTCAAAGCATTAATCGCTCACCATAATGAATCTGACTCAAGCTGATCCTTATAACAGGCCTAGTTACCATGCAACAGTCGCCATGACTTGGAGCGGATATGTAGAAACCTAAGTTACTACTAAGTGATAATTACTGAGACCATTTCTTTACAAAGTACTTGTTTGTAGTGTCCAGAAATTAGACAGTTATGAACTATACATAATATTAAGGAGCAGCTTGCAATTATTGACACAATTCCATAAACTCAAATGTACAAAGAAAGAACCAAAATAACCTCCTCTACCATAAAATCATTAAATACATAAAAGTTAGTTTATTTTCTATAAATTAGAGATATTTTAGATGATATTGCAAAAACGAGTAAATTTGTTTATAACAATAGTTACAGAAAATATAACTGTAGAGCAATTACAACTTTTTACCAAAGTCGTGTATCAACAAAGTATGAAAATACTTTACAAAAAATGTAAATTCTAGAGAAACAATCATTTTGATAATCTTTACAAAATTTCTGATTCTTATTACATGTAAAATTTGGATGTGCGTTGTGGCGCAGTGGATATCGACTCGGAACGAGAAATCGGAGAGTCGAGTTCAAATTCCAGTTGAATTTCTTGCATTCACTTACGCGCAAATACCCTTGGGAAAGGTATTAATCCGTCTCTTCCTTCCAGTTATGGGTTAAATAACAGGACAGATTGGGTTCTATAGCCTTGGACGGCAACCAGTCTACCGCAGAAAGCAATGGCAACCTACTGTGGGATAATCTCCTGCCCAGTCAGTCTTTCGAGACATGATCGCCCAAGCGTGTATCACGTATGGCACTTAACTGACTGACAATTTGTTTAACAGAAGATGAAGAAGTATTTATATTACCAATATACAGTTTTAATAATTAAAATAATTTAATAATTAAAATCAATTTATATCAACAAGAACGCAAAATTAACTGCATACTTTTGTGTGTTAGCCAATAAATATATGTAAAAAGAGATGAAATTGAAAATATTTGTTAAATATGAATAGATATATATTATAATATTGTATAATTAACAATATAATTCCATGCTCCCTTTTCATATTTAAATGACACATATCAGAATCTAACATAAAGATTTTGTTAAAGAATTTCTGCAACACTAAATATTATAAAAAAGGAAAAAAAAAAAACAACACCCACTGAATTGTGGTATCCAGTGGACTTTTTATATTACCATGATCCATTTCTTTAAAAAATGTTCTTATTCGTGAAAAATACAATCTAAGATTATTAAATATTTCTCTTCTGTGGGACAATATTTTCTTGTAACATAATCTGATATATACAAAAGTGACATCCTATTTTCAAGGTCTGGTAAGTTATTAAATCTTTGACATCCCATTTTATCCAGCAAATGTCCACATTTTGACCACTTATGGCCTGGATTAAACTTGTATTTTCTTTACATCAACATTTAATTTAAGAAGTAATTTAGTTTATTCAATATGAAAATTTTCAATAACATTTTGAATTGTCATTGTCTCAATTTTCAAAATTCATTTTCTAAAGAGACTGTAGCAAGCATAACAATCTTACTGCTTAGCAGATATCTACAAACATCAATTATGTTATTGCATGTATGTTTAATAGTTAAATTAGTATTTTTAATGATTTCGTTCATTTTTCTTGCTCTCCTCCCATTACTTTTGTCATATTTCCAAAATTAGAACGTAACAACAAATTTTTATCATCTAAATCTGATATCACTCTTTTTAGTGGATTACTGACAACCTTCCAAAATTTTCAAGCATTTTTAGTAAAATTAACTATTTCTGCAATACCCTCCCCATTTAATAATGGATTCATTTTAATGACAGCTACAGTTTGATCACACACACACACACACACACACACACACACACACACACACACACACACACACACACACACACACACACACACATTAATTGTTTGATTGCATCAACAATATATAAAGCTTTTTCATTAAAAAAAACGCTTCTAATTTTGCAATTGGGATCGTTTAATGTAAAAATTTTGGTCCTCTGTTTAAAAGTTTTACCATTTTGCCCATTGCTAATCCCTCAGAATTTTCAGATAAATCAAATAAATTTGATCCATAATATTGTAGAGCAACTTTGACATAGAACTCATCAATTAAAAGAATACTCCTTTTTCTTATTTTCAAGGATTTTATTAAATATATCACAAACAAAAAATTAAAGTCATCTCATTTTGAAACTTTTGATGTCAACTCTGATAATGTTCCCACTGGTTAACTTAAAATAACACAGTCTTATATTATGACCAAGATATAACAAAATATTCAGAATCATAATATTTTGTCCCAATTCTTTGTGGTGACATGAGATTGATAAGTTTAATATTTTTACAGTATATACTTTTAGATATAAGACACTAGTAAAATTCAAAATATTTGAAAAAAAAAATACCCGTAAATAATCATTTAAAATCTTTTTTTAAATCAATATGTTTGTTGTCCTGAAAGATAATAATAATATCATAGAAAATATACTAAATTAAATTTTTGTTTTTAAGAATAGTTGTAAAATATCAAAATTATTGAATTTGATTTTTGACATTAACTTTGTGATAAATTCTTTAAATGTCATTTTTCATTAATTTTGCAGTGAAAAACATTACATTTTAATGTCTTTTATTTATTTACGAAGGACAGGAAAATTCAGCATAAGTTTTTTTTAAAAAAATGTGCCCGTTTGTTCAGTTTAAAAAAAAATAATTTTATACTTAATATCGATACAAATGCATAGAAAAAATATTAAATTTTAATTAACTTTATGCGATAAAATTCTTAATGACACTTTTGAATCTGGCACTAAAAAAGTGGGTTTAAAGGTAAAATATGCCAGTTCAAATAAAATAAATAAATATTATACTTCGAGGGTGCGATGGATGAACTGTCGTCTAAACTACGCAGAAATGAAAATGACATTGTCATCTCATTTCAACAGATATATTTAGCAAAATGACACAAAAAAACTTGATATACTAAAGAGTAAATTTATTCAATAGAATCCCTAATTGGTTTTATTGAATCTTTTCCATACTTTAATTTTAATTTCCGATAATTTTAAAAACAGCCAAACCTTACAACGGTGGTAAAATATGCAGATTATGCCAGGAGGAAAAGTTGGCCATTATATTGTTTCCAGACAAAAATGCATTTCTAAATGAAAGACCAGAAATTATGTCCAAGTGTAACTATACGAATAAATATCTACTAGGATCATACAATCATGAATGAAAGTGTTCTAAGACATTTAAATAACTTCTCCTAATTTTGAAAATTGCGCGTTCATAAAAGATCCCTGTTACGTGATCATTTGAAAAACGGTAAAATCAGTTCAGGCAGACACCGAAAGGTAGAAATCTAGGTCGCGAAATAACTCGTTTCTATAATGAATATATATATATATATATATATATATATATATATATATATATATATATGTCTGTGTGTGTGTGTGTGTGTGTGTGTGGAACCGACTCCCAAGAGGATGCTTCCCCTATCACTGCACTCTTAACCTGTTCAAGTTTTCCCCACATATTCACATGAACTGCGCCACTTATTCTGTAACCCTCTACCTCAAGGCGCTCCCCTGATTAATCTCAATGTTCAGACCAGTAGGCATAAAAAATCTATTGTTTAATTATATAAAACATCTATCCAAATACGAGTATCCATTAAAAATAATAATGTTTAAATAAATAAATTAAAAAATATATCATAAAGGATTTCATAAAAATTTAGTATAATACACATATAGATATATAATCACTATGTAATTCAATTAAATATTTTTTATTTACTTCATTCGGATTGATGTCCTCATATTCCCGATGTTTCAGTCGTTATACAAGGCAATATATATGTTGAAATTTCGAGCCAAACCCTTTATTCGGTACACCGGGGTAGATTGTTCTAGTTCCACATACCATATAACCCAATAAAAATTCCAGGTGCCATGTAACTCAATAAAATTATCTTTTATAATTTTAGTGCCAACTGCTGCAGCCAGGTATTGAACTCACGAATCACTTTTCGGATTAGTCAACCAACGATTTTATCTACTGGGCCATATGCCCTTGAGTATATCACTTCCTGAATTTTTGTGATTTATAGACCCTAATGTCTCAGTAATCATTTTGTACCAGAGCTCATATTACAATTTTTTGTTATTGTTGTTTTTCTCTAGCTCTCTGCATTTCTGGTTCCCATATTGTATTCATGTCTAAGTAATAATATTTTTTGCCTGTTAATTTGATTTGTTTGTTTTTATTCTTTTTCAGATTTATGGTGAAACAGTTTTTGATATCAGAATCAAAGACTTGATTACTTCGAGTCAGGACTCAGTTGTCAAAGTGGATCGCAACAAAGGTTGGACTTTCAACAGCGTCTCCTTTAACGCTTCTGTCACCGAGGATCTCACAGAAAAAACCATTTATGCTCCACTTGCTCGCACGGAAATAGTTGCAGCCCCAGTTGACATTCATTTCACTAATAAAGATAATTATTTCAAAGGCGGACTTATTTCACGAAATTTTGTGAGTATCTATTTATCTCTTTAAATAAATAAAAAAATATATCAAAATAATATTAAAAATAAATTTGTAAATAAATAATAACAAAAATATTAAAATGATATTAACAAGGGATTTATCTACAAATAAATAATAACAAATAAATTAAAATAATTGAAACTAGGTATTTATCCGAAATGTGGAATTAGTAAATGCTAAACACTTCAAATACCTCGGGGGTATTGTCTCGGACAAACTTTCTTTTTACTTTTACATAAATGATCTGCCTAAGAGTATATTTCGACCATTTGTAAATATCTATGCTGACGATACAATAGTATTCGGGTGCACATCAAAATTTCTAGTTAACCAGAGATCGGCAACTGATCTCTCTTCTGGCCTAGCTCCAACATCTCAGTGGGTAGAAACCTGGTTGGTTACGCTCAGTGCTTCGAAAACCAAACTAGTTACACTTCATTATCGCCGATCGGTTTCTGAACACAACGAATGGATATTACCTCAGGAAGACCCTATTGTCTTAAGCCCTATTGCGCTTTAAACTCAAGCCAGACGTCAGGCAGAGCTAGTACATACAATCCATCGCTGAAGATAGCCGGTTCCCTGTATCGCTCCAGTTAATGACTGATTCCTCATGCTATCATCTACCTTTACAAGAGCCAAATCAGATCCCAAATAAAGTATTACTGCCATATATGAGTAGGAGCTATTCAGTTTTCACTTTTCAATCTCGACAGAGTTCAAAAGTGTCTCCGCGTCCTTGTAGGCGATGAATTATTTTCTACCTTAAAACCTTTTTCTTATAAACCAAATGAACGTCGCAGCCGTCTCGATACTCTATCGCTGTTTCCATGAAAATAGCTCAGGTGTAAGCTCTACGAGATCACTCTCTTTCCTGAAACCGCTGAGCTATAGAACCAACTCCCAAGAGGTTGTTTTCTCGATCATTACAATCTTAATCTGTTTAAGTTTAGAATTAATCGTTAGCTTCCTACATATCCGCTTAAAGTTTGCTTCTTACTCAATAACACTTTACCTTGATTAGCTTTCGGACCTTGTACAGGGTGAACATCACTGTAAAAATACTTCTGTGTGGATCAGTTACAACAAATTTAATATAGGAGATATATCTGGCTCAATATCGCATTCTACTACAAAATTGAAACATTAATCTAAAAACGAGAATCATGTTCTTAAATAGACTCGTCAAATCTATACATCCATATGGATGTCATGCCTAGCGCCAAAGTCGTTCAGAAATAACTGTACTTTCGGCTATAAAGAACCACTTTTCTCTAAACAATAGTCAAAAAGGGTTTCATACACCTGAATAGCCATTTATCTTCACATACTATTCCGTGAATAAATAAGTATATAAATTATAATCGACGTCGAATTTATCTCGTATCCAAGAATTTAGTTTTTTTCTTTTCTGATCGCTTCCTTTATGATGATGCCATCGATGGCTTAGTAGACCGATTCTTGCAAGGAAGAGCCGATGGCATTGATTGCGTAGTAATGTTGGTGAAAGACGAGGTTGATTTTATTGAGCCTTTTTTTTTCTATCGTCTGACCTTTCTCTTTTCCTTCCTGGTGGCTTCGAAGTTTTTGGCTCCGATGAGGATGGAACTTGGCTGCCAACCACTCGAAGAAATACTTTTTTTCTAAGAGTAGGTTAAACTCCAAACTGCAAAGAAGGTTAAGTGAAAACTACACTATTTTTCCAAGAATGCACACCAATTCACTGGCGATAAAAAAATTCTGTTAAGAAGCAAGAGCATGGTTGTCTACATCTCAACGAATATATCATTAATACACATATACATGCACACACATTATATATATATATATATTGAAATGATTTGTTTGAACATTATTTTTGATCGATACTCGTATTTAAGTAGATATTCTGTTCATAATCAAACAATATTATATATTTATTTTTACCGGCCTGATTATTCACGATATCGATAAAAAATAATGTTCAAACAAATAATTTCAAATTGTTGCTTGTTTATAACCAAGTTTCGTTAATCTTCATGAATTTATATATATATATAATCATAAACTAAGCATACACCAAAACAACCCTTATTCCCCCATAGCTGAACACTTCAATCAACCAGGACACACATTAGAAAATTGCAAATGTTTACTGATAGATTCCGATTTTAGTTCCACATACTCACGCAGAAAGAAAGAAAAATACTGTATTTTAAAATTAAATACATATAGGCTAGAGTTAAAAAGGGACTTAGATATTTTGAATCTTTATAAATATTTCAATAGTTAAACATTTTTTAGATACACTTAAAAATCTTTTCTTTAAAACAACATTTAAAAATATTATTACAGTTAGATTTACGTTTAAAAATATTCAAACTCT
>JBBBDQ010002291.1:575000-620000 GCA_037127315.1 Ascarosepion bandense
CACACATACATACATATATATATGAATAAACATATGTACACATATTCACGCACGTATAGGCATCCATATCCATCCATACGTGCACACACATATATACCCGCACAAGAGCATACGTACATCCGAGCTAGATATACATACATAACCCAACAAGTAAAGGGAATACACATACATACACATCAGTAAGTGGTGCGGATATTTGTATACTTGACCAGTATGGGAGGACAGACGTGCGCCCAAATGCACATACAATCATCCGTGCGTAAAAATACACACATAGGCATGCATACACATACACATGCGTACACACATACACGCACAAACATACATAAGTGCACACATACATACACGTGTACAGATACATACGCATATATACAGTCACGCATATATATATATCTCTATAAACACACTCATATACACATACATATACATATTTATACAATAACATTTAGACCTTAATCTACCTATACTTTATGGGTACTCCCGTCCGACCCGAACGCCCCAAGAGGCTCCCATTGGTGCGCGATCCGACATACATCAATACCATAAAGCTTTGTAAATACCAAACCCAATGGTGAACGCATACCTTTTTAAAAAATAGTGTTTCTTTGAACAAGGAATATTATTCCAACAATACTTATATATATATATATATATATATATATATATATATATATATATATATATACTAGCAGTATAACCCGGTGTTTGTTGGGTGTAATGAAAGCTTTAAAACTAATCCATGGTCCTGGAGCTCAGACTCAGCCTAAAGAATATTTGTGTGAAGTTTGGTGAGAATCGGATAAAAATTGTGGATTTGTATAAAGAACATACAGACAGATAAACAGACACACACACACATCGTGCCTTTTATAAATATATAAAAATATATAAATATATATAAATAAATAAATATATATTATATATATATAAAATATAAATAAATATATATTATCGATTTTCTACACTATTGTAAGAACTGCAACCTTGAAACTTCTGAATATCGTTTCTTATGTCTTTGTCTATGAGTGTATCAAATTTGATTAAAATTGGACCATTCCTTCTATAACCCGATTTTTTCAATTATCGATTTTCGATATTTATCGGAGGTACGTCGACAAAAAACCTAGCTAAGAACACTCGCAGACGCTTATAGTACAACTGTGTAAATTTTCAAGAAAATCAGTTCAGCCGTTTCGGAGTCTATAGGTAACGGATACACACACACACACACACACACACACACACACACACACAGAAATCTCCATTTATAAATAAGTTTAGATATATCTGTGTGTGTGTGTGTGTGTGTGTGTGTGTGTCTGTTAAAAAGATATATATTGCTTTAAAAAAGGGGTAATTGAACCTTGTTTTATCGTGATGTCATTCGTTGATGAGCGTTGAAAAGCGGGCTTAATTCGATGTTTGTTTTACGCGAGGGACGCGTGTTCGAATACTTCTGGAATCTTTTATGACGACTCTCGAATGCCCTGGCCCGTAGACGTTGAATTACACTGTTTAAAAGACACGTTAATTCACTAAATATAACGTTTATAATCATTAAAAAAATATATAAATATAGTTGTGATTTCTTTTTTTTCAGCTGTTAATCACCAGGCGAGATGGCACACCATTGCGACACAATGATTATAATCAACCCTTGGATGTGTCTATTAAATCAGGCCAACAGCTCCTTAAGGAAACCACTTATAATGTTTCTAAAGACGGGGAGGTGTTGATTGCTTTTCAACCGCCAATGAATGCAACCATTATTACAATAGACGTGAGTGAATTATTTTCATTTTCTATTTAATTTTCATCAGGTAATTTATTCATCACCAATTTGAAAAGCAATAAGTTATTTCATGAATTGCAATGAATTATTTACCTTTGCTTATATTTTTGTGTGTGCTACTGGCACGAATTGCTTGAGCTATTGACGTGAATTGTTAATGTTAAAAAAATGTTTAATTTAATTATTAAATTAAAAAAAAATATTGATATCTTTCGTAAAGGTAGAAGTTAGACATGTTTAGAAAATTTCTCGGTCACGGTCAGTATTTTTGGTCATATAATCAACATATAGTCAACTTATAGGATGTACACTGTGATGCAGAGGATATCGGCTTTGAATGAGAAATCGGGAGTTCGAATTCCAGTTGAGTTCGTTGCATTCACTTACGCGCAATTATCCTTGGGAAAGGTATTATTCAATTTCTTCTCTCTCCAGCTATGGGTTAAATAGCAGGACAGATTGGGTTCTATAGTCTTGTTTAGTAACCAGTCTAACACAGAAAGTAATGGCAGCCTACTGCGGTAAAATCCTTTGCCAAGTCAGTCAGGTCTCATTCGAGACATGATCACCCAAGCCTGTATTTTTTAACTAATTGATTCAACATTCTGATTTTGAAAATAATTATTTTTATCTCATACTGACGCTTAAATATGGCAGTGAATACTGGAAAATCTCCTCAAGTATAAAGAATACACTTGAAACAACAGAAATGTGGTTCTACAGAAGGACGCTGATGATACATGGACCAAACACATGAGCAACGATGAGATTTTTCAGAAAATTGAAACAGAAAAAGACATTTATACTTAGCATTAGAAAGAGACAGTTGAAATTTCTGGAGCACATAACGAGAAAGAAGGGCTTGGAAAATTTGATATTCACAGGACAGATTGAGGGGAAAGAAGAACAGAGAAAAACAGCGCCTAAGATACATGATGGGCTTGAGTATATCGATAGTAGAATAGGATTAGGAAAAAATAGTAAAAACAAAAATTTTAAAGCTACAAGAGAAAAGAAGATGTGGCAGGCTATGATCCCCTACGTCTTGAAGGAACACGGCACGTAAAGAAGAAGAAATAAAAGCTGAAGTTGAGGAATATGTATATTTTTAAATATGTTGTTTATACTTGTCTATATTTCTTAAATGAGGTAGTATTTACAGTATTTACATTATTCGGACTATTGTTCTCATCTTTGTTGCAATGTGTACGATGTTTCGGCCGTTGTACGCTCCGGTATTCTTCAGGTGCTAGGAACTTTGAACCTAACCCTTTATTACAATCACTGGGGTATATCATTCTCATTCCTTGCGTCCCCTGCCGTTCTCCTCAGTGTTCTCAACAAGCTCCAAAGGAGGGTCTGTAATGTGATAGGTACTGATCTGGCGGCTCGACTGCAACCACTTCCCCACCTACGAAATGTGGCCTCCCTTTGTCTCTTCTATAAATACTTTCATGGCTTCTGCTCGGACGAGCTTAAGTCACTGATGCCTCCTCAACAGGTGTTTACTCGTGCAACCAGACTGGCAACTAGGTCCCACCCATTCACAGTTAGGTTAGAAAATGCAGACGACAATTCTACCCCTGCAGCTTCTTCTCTTGCACTTCCCGCCTGTTGAACTCGCTCCCATATTCTTGCTTTCCTGATGGCTACAACCTCCAGAAATTTAAATGCAATGTCAATACTCATCTATTAACCACTGGACTCTAGCTCTCTCCCCACCCCCGGATATCCTTCTCTTTCTCTCCACCTATGTATCTGTCATCACACCTGCATTCTCATCTTTCTATTGCTTCTTTCTAACTAGTTTGTACTCCTCACTCTCTTCTAATTAATCTTTTTACAGTTATGTAGCCCCTTGCTCATCAGTGGCATTTCCGCCTTGCTCGAGGTGAAATGATTAAAAAAGTAAAGCCTCGATTGAAAGTCATGTGTTATCTCTCTCCAACCGTGCAAGTTACTTGTTCATCACTGCTGTAGCCTGGTATTGAACTCACAACTCTTTGGGTCAAGTCACAGGAACTAACAAACATCTATATCCACTAGGCCATGTGTCCAATGTTGTTTATACCTTGTGCCAGACTTTGATAACCCACTCATCCGACAAGGGCTGTTTTGAGAAATGACATACTTAGTAAATAACATAAGAGCTACAAAGGACAGGAAGATGTGGAGGGCCATGATCGCCTACGCCCTGAAAGGACATGGTATATAAAGAAGACTTTGGAATTATGGTATTAAAGTTGCAAATGTATTTATATTTTGATACAACACGGCACACATTTGAGGAAGGCCGAAGTATACAGTGTTTGGAATATTGTAATAAAGCTAACAAAGATGGCAAACCTGAATAAATTAGCAAAGATAAGAAAGCCAAATGAAGCCTAAAAAAAAAAAATCTAAATAGTTTTGCAAAGACTGGGAAATAAAATGAACCAGCAAAGATGGGTAGCTAAATAAATTAGCAAGAATGGCAAAACTGAATCTGTCAACAATAATTGAAAGCTAAATGAATAAACAAAGTTGGGAAACTAAATCAACAAAAATGGGAAATTAAATGAACCAGTAATGATGGTAAAACTAAATAATTCCGGAAAGATGGAACTATTTAAAAAATCAGCAAATATGGATAGATAAATGAATCAGCAAATATTGAAAACTAAATCATTCAGCGAAACGAATCAGTAAAAATAGGTAAACTGACAAGTCAGTAAAGATGAGGACTCTAAATAAATCAGGAAAGATGAGTGGCTGAACGTATCAGCAAAAATACTAAAACTGAGGGAATCATTAACGAAGGGAAATTGAAAGATTTGTGCAAATGTTATATAAGCAACTTCGACATTCAATCTAGAATGTACGTTGGTTGATCAGTCAGTTAAGTGCCATACGTGATACACGCTTGGGCGATCATGTCTCGAAAGAGACATGACTGACTGGGCAGAAGATTATCCCGCAGTAGGTTTCCATTGCTTTCTGCGGTAGACTAGTTGCCAGCCAAGGCTATAGAACCCAATCTGTCCTGTTATTTAACCAATAACTGGAAGGAAGAGACGGATTAATACCTTTCCCAAGGGTATTTGCGCGTAAGTGAATGCAATGAATTCAGCTGGAATTCGAACTCGGCTCCTCGATTTCTCGTTCCGAGCCGATATCCAATGCACCACAACACACATATGCGATTAAAAAACAACTGAAATGGAGAAACTGTTCCCAAAAAACTGGTTGTTTTGCATTGTTTAAAAGCACCATTTTAATAGGAATTAAGGATAAAATAATATTGCTTTATCAATAGCTATATAATTGTCAAAGATTATAAAACTTTTCTTTAAATTTAATTTCCTTTATTGAAAACTTATGTTTTAATTTTTTACAGGTTTCTTACTATGCGACAGAAAATGGTATCAAATACAAACTCACTGCTAATAGATACCTTCAGCCTTATCAAACACAGTATGGAGATAACATCCAAGTGACACTTTTAACTGATAACGCTACAGTATGTACATAGTTTGATTGTTTAAAAAGTTTGATGAATGTAAATTCTATTTCAGCTTTTCGACTTACAAATATGGATTTTGTCGCGACTTAGTGTGAATTTTATCTAGATTTCTGAGTGTAGATTTGTTTCGAGTTACGAGTGTGGATTTTGTAAAAACTTACGAGTGTGAATTTTCTCTCGACTTCCAAGAATATATTGTGTCTAGACTTCCGAGTGTAGATTTGTTTCGAATTACAAGCGTGGATTTTTCTTCGACATACGAATGTAGATTTTTTTCGATTTACGAATTAGGATTTTGTACAAACTTACGAATGTGAATTTTCTCGCAACTTACGCGTGTATATTTTGTCTTGACTTACAATTTCTTGTCTGAATCTTGATCTTAATATCCAATCTATGTCAGACAATTAAGAAGTATTGTGTTTATTGCTGTAATTATCCGGAAAATATATATTTCTGTAAAATAAATGCATATTTAATCATTAGTCTAAGTATTTATTAATACCCTTACATATTTTCTAAGGAATTAATGGATTTATTTTAATCTAACATTTTCATTACTTTAAACTTTAAAATTTTCTGAGACACCAGCAATAATTTCCTTTAAAAAATAAATATTTATGAGTTAGAAGAGATTTTTATCATATTTAGGAAATTTTATAAACTTACAAAATATTGAATTTGCCGGATAATGGTAATTGTTGTGGATCCGGGTGAGGAACCACACAAAATAATGAACAACAAAATAGATATTTGAAACAGAAAAAAGGTTATATTGAACGTAAATATGAAAACTGGAACGCAAGTTAGTAATCCAGGAATACGATTAGTAAGGAACACACACACACACACACACACACACACACACACACACATATATATATATATATATATATATATATATATATATATATAAGTCTTGAATTGAAGCCGTGTCGAAATAGTATATCCGTGTAATATTATTCTGGCTGAGTGGAGCTCAGAGCTACTATGCCAACTGACGCATTATTCTCTGTGTAACTTCGGTATCGTTCGGTAACTTACGGATCAGTCCCGATGTCTCTCTCGGATCTCTCTTTGACAAGAGTATATGTACACTCAAGTCGAGTTCATTATCATAGAAAAAGGGGAGGTCCCACAACAGTAATATAACAAACGTTTTTTAAAAAGCAATGTATATACACACACACACACACACACACACACACATATATATATATATATATATATATATATATATATATATATGTACATACATATACTACCGGCCATAATTATTAGGCGACCCCAGTGTTTAAAAAATGATGTATTTCATACTATATTTTAGTATTTATTGCCAAGTGAATAATTGTAAATTAAAATAGAATGATTCTTTTGTTAATACTGCACAATAACATGTGCATCAAATAATTTATAAATATTTATTAATATACCTATATTGAAGTTTCATCAATGAAAGAATGAAAATAATCTAGGGTGATTCGGACGAGTTCATTTTTGCTTCCTTGCCTTGTAAAATTTTGCAAAGTAATAATAACAAAAGAACCACTCTATTTTCATTTAGAATTATCCACTTGGCAATAAATACTAAAAATAGTATGAAATACATAATTTCTTTTAAAAAACTAATAATTATTGCCGATAGTGCATATATATATATATATATATATATATATATAAAATTCATTCTTACCGTAGATCTTATGAGGCACAATAAGAGATTAACAACAATAAACAATAATAAAATAGAACATTTATAGCAATATAATGTCATAAACCTTATGCAACGGAAGGAAGATTGCTGTAGATAATTATTTTGCACAGCAATGACTGGAACAATTATAACTATATAAAGATTATGTGACGAATAGAAGATTCATTCTTGCTGTAGATCTTTTAACAACTTCAGCATATGACTTTTTATTTTTCCTTATTAAATCTTGAACTTTATTTTTTTTTACTGAAAAGAAGCATTTTACGATTTCGCGTTGTAATATTAAAGATACTTTCCTCGTTAATCCTGTACTTTGGTATTGTTATTGCTTCTTTCTAACTAATGAGTCGTGTATAAAAATATTATTATTATTAAATGATTTCTTTTCCGATTCCAGGTGGGAGACATGATGAAATTTAGAGTCGAATCTACGCTGCCAATGAATAGATTTATATACACAGTAAGTATCAGTTTGCTTGAAATGGTACATTGACTTTTTCTTTTTTTTTTTTTTTTTTTTTTTGTCAGTGTGTATCAAGGAAAATATCAGCTGTTGGTCTTATATTTTTTACTATACTGCAATTTTAACTTTCAGGTCCTATTATTGCAATTGCGAGGGAAATATTTTAAAGGTGATTTAATTAGATTAAGGTGGTCATAATTAATTTGATAATAATAATTAATAGAGCAACAAGATCAATAACAACCAGGAAATCACACACGCACGCACACACACACACACACACACACACACACACACACATTAAAATTTGGACTGAAAAATCTCTGCCTCGTCTTCAATTTTTTTTATTCCCTTTCTTTTTCATTCCTTCGGATTTTTGTTCTTTCTCTTTTTATTGTTTCCTTTTTTATTTTTTACAATTTTGTTTTATCCATGACTGTCTCTTTTCGCTGTCTATCTGTTGTTTGTCCGTATTCTTTTCGGCTTTCTTATTTTTGATTTCAACTGTTTCGCTTTCTTCTGTCATTCTTTTTTTATCTTTCATCTGTTTCTTTTTTCCTTTCTCCCTTTAATATTTTATGTATTTCTCTTTATTCTGTCTTTCTCCTTTTTTATCTTTTGACTGTTTCTTTTTCTTCCGTCTTGATACTTTTCATCTATCATCTGTTTCTTTCCTTTTGCTTTACTTCATTTTTATCTTTTACGTTTCTTTTTTCTACTGTTTTTGTATCGTTTTTATCTTTCACCTGTTCCTCTTCTTCTTTACAGTTGTTTCTTTTTTTAATTTCTCTCTTTAATATTTCATCTGTTTCTCGTTTTTCTGTCTTACTCTTTTTTATGTTCTTTGTCTTTCTTTTGTCTTCCCGTTTTTATTTTCTCAGATTTTTCTTCGTTACTCTCCTTTTCCCTGATTTGTATTTCTTCCTTTGGATTCTCTTTTCATTCCTTTTTTTTTTAATTTTATATTCATTTATTATTATTCTATTTGCCTTCCGTAATGCACATCCTTATTTTCTCTTAGTTTTATCTATCTATCTATCTATCTATCTATCTATCTATCTATCTATCTATCTATCTATCTATCTATCTATCTATCACAACTTAAGTGGTCTCATAAAAGCCTAATATAAATCTTTCTGAAAATGCCATAAATAAGTAAAGATATTTTAATGAAATTCATCATGCATCTTTATTTTGGCTTATCTAGAAGTATGATTTCAAAACAGTTTTCTGTCTTTTCGAATCATCAGTCTCTTTCGTCATATACACTTATTCATCACAATTTAGTTCGCATTCTATATCTTTCTAACTTTCTGTTTATTCTGTTTGTTTCTAATTCAAAGAATTTTTGTATGCGTCCTACACATATCATTTAAGTTTAAAAAGCGCACATTTAAAAAGCACACACACACACACACACACACACACACACACACACACACACACACACACACACACATATATATATATATATATATATATATATATAAAACAAAGGAAATGAAGAGCAATATGAACCATGGACCGAAAAAATATAATAAAAAAGCAAAAAATACAGAATAATGATTTTCAGAGTCAAACGAGGACAAAATTTTCACAACATCTAAAAAGGAAAGAAAGAATTACTGCCAATGAATCAGCAGCATAAAATCACATACAGCAGTCATTCCTTCTGCTACAGAGGGAAGGTTGCTTGCGCTTAATATAAAAGTATTTTCAAATGATAATGTGAATGCTCTTTGCTGATTATGATGAAACGCTTCCCTGGGGAAAGATGAAACACAGGTCGGATTGTTTATTAAGTGTTCTGCAATTCATAAGCGTAAGCAAATTTTCATATTTTCGTTGTTTTATATTTTTCATATATATATATATAATAATAATAATAAAACCGACTCTGTACGTATTCTAATCTTAAAATGTTACACAAGTAATTTTTAAAGACCACGAATAATTAGCAGAATCTAACTCCGTTATTGTCCTCGGCTATAGAGCTTTGGACAAAGAGGGGAAAAAAAAGAAAACTGCGTAGGACCGACAATACATACAGTTCTTCACAGCAAAGAAAAAAAAACCTCCAACGGAACGAACCACAAAGAAAGAAAAGTGCTCGATACTAAACTAACCAAAAAGGGTTAACAAAAAGGCAGTCACGCAGAGCAAAAACACACGAAAAAAATCGCAAGATCGCCAAGACCTACCGCGGTTTCGCACAACGGCTCGTCAACGGCCCTGACGAGCCGTTGTGCGAAACCGCGGTAGGTCTTGGCGATCTTGCGATTTTTTCGTATATATATATATATATATATATATATATAGATAGATAGATACTGTAATTTTTTAAAATGTTTAAATCACTAAGCTTCTAAACTGTTTCATTATACTTAATTAAACAATTGCCATCTATGTTAAGTGTCTGAATGAAAGAAAGATGTTATATTTTATCTCTCTATACATGAATGTGATCCTCGTCTGGTGGTTATCGATTAGCCGAGTGCAAATTCCATCTGATGCAATGACATTCACTTTTTCACAAATAACGTGGTATGGCATGAACTCATTTTTCTCCCGCCTCACCAGATACAAGTTATTATTAGTGAGGGCTGGCCTGTCTAGTTTTGATTGGCAACCAGTCTAGGAGAACAACTTCTAATCCCAAACTATGTGAGTGTGGAACTACAGTGTTAACAACATGTATCTATGCTTGTATGTTCATTTACGTCATTTAGTCTATGTCAGTCTATCCATCATCTTAAATATGTATATGCCTGTTTGTTGATTCCCTGCTGATTTCCGACAATTAATCTAAACCTGGTCTGTCGATTTCTGTCAATCAATCAAAATCTGATCTGACGATTTCTTTCAATTAATCTAAACCCAATCTGTTGATTTCTGTTAGTTGATATAAATCCGGTCTGTACCGGGTCTATAGATTTCTGTTAATCAATCTCAACCCAGTCTGTTGGTTTCTGTCAATTTAAGCTCAGCTTGTTGATTTTTCAATCAGTTTGTGTTAGCCTATCCATCTCCTTCAGTATGTGTATACTTGTCTGCTGATTTCTGTCAATAGATCTAAGCCCAGTCTATCTATTTCTGTCAATCAATCTAGGTCTTGTCTGTTGATTTTTGTCAATCAAACTAAATCCGGTCTGTCATTTTCTGTATATCAATCTAAGCCCTATCTGTCCATTTTCATCTATTTTTTCAGATCACCTCAAGAGGAATCCTACTCTCTAGTTTCGAAGTAGATCCGATGAACCAACAAAATGTAACTCTTGCCTTCAAAGCCAACACTACGATGTGTCCAAAAGCCAATATTATTGTCAGTTTTATAACTCCTCAAAAAGAACTCCTCGTTGACAGCGTGGAATTTAACGTTCAAGGCATCTTTAAACATTCTGTAAGTATATTTGTCACAACTAACAATGAGTAATTAATTTGTGAAATATTTTAAAGAAATTCCCTGCTAGATCTCTGCCACTGCTAGATCTTTATTTCACTTCCATCCCTAACTCTTGCAATGTCAGGCAGCTTTGCCCTCTTGGAAACTCTGGCCATGCGGTGGTTTCCGTTAACATCTCCTTCTACTCCCCCTCCACCCAGAAACCTCAGACCAGCAGAATATCTTACTGCTATCAAAGAGCAGACTGGGACTCGTTCCGCGATTTCCTGTGTGACGTCCCTTGAAGCAAAGTCTTTAGGCTTCTCGTTGATGACTGTGCGTCCGAGCTCTCCTATTGGGTTAAGGCTGGCACCGATGCATTCATCCCAGTCAAGAAGTTGCAATTTAAGCCTCATTCATTCCTCTGGTTCTCTTCTGCTTGGTCGGCTGCTATCACCCACAAGAATCACTTCTTCTGGCTTTATCGGAGCCACGCGTCGGACCATAACAGGCGCGTTTTTACCTTTGCTCATAATGAGTGCAAGAAGATACTTAATGACGCTAAGCTGCTGTTTGCTAACAGAATGAGGCGGTGTATAGCATCCCGTAACTTCGGCTCCAAAGACTACTAGCAACTCTGTAAAAGTGTACTAAATAACATTAAGACCTCAATCCTCCTTCTCCTCAATACATTTAAGGGACTCACATCTTCAGCGGACAAGGCCGAGTGCTTTGCTCACAGATTCTCCACCAACTTGACACTGGATTCGTCTGGGGTGTCCGTACCCGGCTTCCTACGTTAAACAGGCTCAACTGAGTGACGTCCACATTACCCCCTCGCTGCTCTCTAACATAATTTCAAAGCCTGACCCTCATAAAGCGAGCGGAGGCGACGGACTCCCAATCATTTTCCTGAAGAAGTGTGCCTCTGAACTCTCCAAACTCTATAAATACTGATCCTTGCTTTCCTGCCTGCTGGAACTCCTCAACTGTGGTTCCTGTATGTAAGAATTCTGGTGGACCCTCGGACTCCTCTAATTATCTCCCTATCAGCGTCCTACCGATTTTTAGCAAACTGTTCGAAGCCATTTTCAACACCGAGGTGGTTCAACATCTCACAGCCCACAGTCTCTTCTCTGACAAACAGTATGGTTTTCGCTTCACCAGGTCTACTGCTGATATAATAACGACCATCACTAAATATATATATCAGGCTCTCGATGAGAACGGTGGAGCTTGAGCTGTTGCCCTGGATATCTCCAAAGCGTTTGACAGAGTCTTCAGTGAAGATTGTTTGATATAATCCAGTCATTCCTTTCAAATTGTGTAATGAAGGTAGTATTGAACATACATGCCGCCCGATAGTATCATACGAACGCAGATGTTCCTCAAGGCTCTATTCTAGGGCCTACGTTTTTCTGATCTTTATCAACGATTGTCGCTGATGTATTCAGATCCCAATTAGGCATCTACGCGGACGACACCACCATTTACTCTGAAATCAGAAATTCGCTGAGGCTGACAAAGCGAACCTCGTCGCTGAAAAAAGACCTCAAATCTAGGATAGACTTTGGCAAGAAATGGCTCATAAATTTTAATTCTTCCAAAACAAAGCTATCTGTTAACCACTACCACCATTAGCATGGATCAGGCTAGTCTCCCTGAAAGTAAAACACTGCGCCTCATCGGTCTAACTCTCTCAGCAGACCTCAAGTGGAATGACTATATCGAATCCATAGCTAAACCTGCTTTTAGGAAGGTCGGTTTACTGTGTAGGGCCAGAAAGTTTTTTCCCGCCTAAATCCATCCTGCATTTATATAAATTCACCATCTGCCCGTGTATTGAATACTGCTTTCACATTTAGTCAGTGCCCCTGCTATTCACCTCGGGGTTCTTGATAAACTCCAATGGAGAAGCTGTAATGTGATCGATCCCAACTTGGTAGCTCAGCTGCAGTCACTTTCTCATCGGCGTAATGTGGTTTCCTTCTGACTCTTCTGCAAATACTTTCACAACTTCTGCTTCAACGAGCTTAACTCACTGGTGGCCCCTCTGTATGAATTTGCTCAAGCTACTAGACTAACAACTAGGTCTCACCTTTTACAATAAAGCCAATAAAATGTAACCGCAACTTCTACTCTAACTGCTTATTTTCTTGCACTTCCCGCCTGTAGAATTCCCTTCTTGCTTTTTTGACAGCTACAATCTCCAAGAATTTAAATGTAAGGTCAATTGCCATCTCCCATCTCTCTGACTCGCATCCTTTCCCTCATATTCTTTTCTCCATCCACTCTACTCTCATCACACCAGTATTCTTATCCTTCTCTTACCAATTCTCTGACACCCCCTATATCTTGTTTCTCTTTCTCACCACTCTCTTCCTATATAGCCTCCTGCACACCAGTGGCAGTAAAACTGCTATGCTTGGGGTGAAATGATTATAAAAAAATATTTCATAAAATGTCACTTCGATTGTTTTTTCATAGAAACATATGTATTAAATTAAGGCCAGCCTTTAAGCAAAAGAATTTAGGAAAACAGTTCCAGGTCGTTTAAAATGCATAATTATATAGGATCATTTCTGAAATATATTTCTCAAGTAAGGTTTTTATCAATATTGCTATAAGAAATATTTGCAATACCTTTCTATCGTGAATTATTTGTCATGCATTACCATTGAAAATTATGTAAAAACTTCTATAGTAATTCAATTACAAAGTATTTCTACTGTAAATAACTTATAAAGTATTTCTATAGAGAATCTCTTGAAAATATATCTATAATAAATCACTTGCAAATATTTCTGTCGTATATCACTTGCAAGGTAATTATACAGTATATCGCTTGAAAATTGAACCTGTAATATTCCCTAATAAATTATTTTTTAAGTAAATCACTTGAAAAGTGTATCTCTTGTAAACCATTTAAAAAAAATTTCTACAATAAATCACTTGCAATGCATTTATATAATAACTTTCAAAATAGTCCTATAGAAAATAATTTGCAAATCAAAATTTATAACAAATCATTTGCACAGTAATTCCAGAGTAAAGTGTTTTGTAGTAAAAAAAACTTGCACTGTATTCCTATAATAAATCATTTACCAATTTTTTTCTGTAGTAAATCAATTACACTGCATTTCTTTAGTAAATCACTGACAAAGTTTTTATGTAGTAAACCAATTGCACTGCATATTTGTAGCAAACCGCTTACAAAGTAACCTGTAGCAAATAAACTTTCATTGCATTTTTGTATTATATCATTAAAAAGTATCTATATAGCAAATCACGTTCACCGTACTTCTATTAGTGAATCACTTTCAGTTTATTTCTGTAGTAAATCATTACAAAGTATTCCTATAGTAAATAACTTACACTGAATTCCTATAGTAAATCATTACAAAGTATTCCTATAATAAATCACATGCACTGAATTCCTGTAGTAAATCATTACAAAGTATTCCTATAATAAATCACATGCACTGAATTCCTATAGTAACCACATAAAGTATTCCATAGTAAATCACATGCACTGAATTCCTATAGTAAATCATTACAAAGTATTCCTATAATAAATCACATGCACTGAATTCTATAGTAAATCATTACAAAGTATTCCTATAATAAATCACATGCACTGAATTCCTATAGTAAATCATTACAATGTATTCCTATAATAAATCACATGCACTGAATTCCTATAGTAAATCATTACAAAGTATTCCTATAGTAGATCAGTTTCACTGCATTATTCTAGTAACTTATTACAAAGTTTTCCTATAATAAATCACATGCACTGAATTCCTATAGTAAATCATTACAAAGTATTCCTATAGTAAATCACTTGCACTGAATCTTATAGTAAACTATTACAAAGTATCCTACAATAAATCACATGCACTGAATTCCTATAGTAAATCATTACAAAGTATTCCTATAGTAAATCACTTGCACTGAATTCCTATAGTAACTATTTACAAAGTATTCCTATAATAAATCACATGCACTGAATTCCTATAGTAAATCATTACAAAGTATTCCTATAGTAAATCACTTGCACTGAATTCCTATAGTAAATCATTACAAAGTATCCTTTTATAATAACCTATGCACTGAATTCCTATAGTAAATCATTACAAAGTATTCCTAATAGTAAATCACTTGCACTGAATTCCTATAGTAAATCATTACAAAGTATTCCTATAATAAATCACATGCACTGAATTCCTATAGTAAATCATTACAAAGTATTCCTATAGAATCAGTTTCACTGTATTATTCTAGTAACTTATTACAAAGTTTTCCATAATAAATCATATGCACTGAATTCCTATAGTAAATCATTACAAAGTATTCCTATAGTAAATCACTTGCACTGAATTCCTATAGTAAATCATTACAAAGTATTCCTATAATAAATCACATGCACTGAATTCCTATAGTAAATCATTACAAAGTATTCCTATAATAAATCACATGCACTGAATTCCTATAGTAAATCATTACAAAGTATTCTATAGTAACTAGTTTCACTGAATTCTATAGTAAATCAACACAAAGTATTCCTATAATAAATCACATGCACTTGCACCCTATAGAAAATCATTACAAAGTATTCCTATAGTAAATAACTTGCACTGAATTCCTATAGTAAATCATTACAAAGTATTCCATAATAAATCACATGAACGAATTCCTATAGTATATCATTACAAAGTATTCCTATAATAAATCACATGCACTGAATTCCTATAGTAAATCATTACAAAGTATTCCTATAGTAAATCAATTTCACTGCATTATTCTAATCATTACAAAGTTTTCCTATAATAAATCACATGCACTGAATTCCTATAGTAAATCATTACAAACTATTCCTATAGTAAATCACTTGCACTGAATTCCTATAGTAAATCATTACAAAGTATTCTATAATAAATCACATGCACTGAATTCCTATAGTAAATCTACAAAGTATCCCTATAATAAATCACATGCACTGAATTCCTATAGTAAATCATTACAAAGTATCCCTATAATAAATCACATGCACTGAATTCCTATAGTAAATCATTACAAAGTATTCCTATAATAAATCACTTGCACTGAATTCCTATAGTAAATCATTACAATGTATTCCTATAATAAATCACATGCACTGAATTCCTATAGTAAATCATTACAAAGTATTCCTATAGTAAATCACTTGCACTGAATTCCTATAGTAAATCATTACAAAGTATTCCTATAGTAAATCACTTGCACTGAATTCCTATAGTAAATCATTACAAAGTATTCCTAGCATTATAAATCACATGCACTGAATTCCTATAGTAAATCATTACAATGTATTCCTATAATAAATCACATGCACTGAATTCCTAGTAAATCATTACAAAGTATTCCTATAGTAGATCAGTTTCACTGCATTATTCTAGTAACTTATTACAAAGTTTTCCTATAATAAATCACATGCACTGAATTCCTATAGTAAATCATTGCCATTCCTATAGTAAATCACTTGCACTGAATCTATAGTAAATCATTACAGCATTCATAATAAATCACATGCACTGAATTCCTATAGTAAATCATTACAAAGTATTCCTATAGTAAATCACTTGCACTGAATTCCTATAGTAAATCATTACAAAGTATCCCTATAATAAATCACATGCACTGAATTCCATAGTAAATCATTACAAAGTATTCCTATAGTAAATCACTTGCACTGAATTCTATAGTAAACCATTACAGTACTTTTATAATAAATCACATGCACTGAATTCCTATAGTAACTATTATGAAGTATTCCTATAGTAAATCAGTTTCACTGCATTATTCTAGTAACTTATTACAACGTTTTCCTATAATAAATCATATGCACTGAATTCCTATAGTAAATCATTACAAAGTATTCCTATAGTAAATCACTTGCACTGAATTCCTATAGTAAATCATTACAAAGTATTCCTATAATAAATCACATGCACTGAATTCCTATAGTAAATCATTACAAAGTATTCCTATAATAAATCACATGCACTGAATTCCTATAGTAAATCATTACAAAGTATTCCTATAGTAAATAACTTGCACTGAATTCCTATAGTAAATCATTACAAAGTATTCCTATAATAAATCACATGCACTGAATTCCTATAGAAAATCATTACAAAGTATTCCTATAGTAAATAACTTGCACTGAATTCCTATAGTAAATCATTACAAAGTATTCCTATAATAAATCACATGCACTGAATTCCTATAGTATATCATTACAAAGTATTCCTATAATAAATCACATGCACTGAATTCCTATAGTAAATCATTACAAAGTATTCCTATAGTAAATCAATTTCACTGCATTATTCTAGTAACTTATTACAAAGTTTTCCTATAATAAATCACATGCACTGAATTCCTATAGTAAATCATTACAAAGTATTCCTATAGTAAATCACTTGCACTGAATTCCTATAGTAAATCATTACAAAGTATTCCTATAATAAATCACATGCACTGAATTCCTATAATAAATCTTTACAAAGTATCCCTATAATAAATCACATGCACTGAATTCCTATAATAAATCATTACAAAGTATCCCTATAATAAATCACATGCACTGAATTCCTATAGTAAATCATTACAAAGTATTCCTATAATAAATCACTTGCACTGAATTCCTATAGTAAATCATTACAATGTATTCCTATAATAAATCACATGCACCGAATTCCTATAGTAAATCATTACAAAGTATTCCTATAGTAAATCACTTGCACTGAATTCCTATAGTAAATCATTACAAAGTATTCCTATAGTAAATCACTTGCACTGAATTCCTATAGTAAATCATTACAAAGTATTCCTATAGTAAATCACTTGCACTGAATTCCTATAGTAAATCATTACAATGTATTCCTATAATAAATCACATGCACCGAATTCCTATAGTAAATCATTACAAAGTATTCCTATAGTAAATCACTTGCACTGAATTCCTATAGTAAATCATTACAAAGTATTCCTATAGTAAATCACTTGCACTGAATTCCTATAGTAAATCATTACAAAGTATTCCTATAATAAATCACATGCACTGAATTCCTATAGTAAATCATTACAAAGTATTCCTATAATAAATCACATGCACTGAATTCCTATAGTAAATCATTACAAAGTATTCCTATAGTAAATAACTTGCACTGAATTCCTATAGTAAATCATTACAATGTATTCCTATAATAAATCACATGCACTGAATTCCTATAGTAAATCATTACAAAGTATTCCTATAGTAAATCAGTTTCACTGAATTCCTATAGTAAATCATTACAAAGTATTCCTATAATAAATCACATGCACTGAATTCCTATAGTAAATCATTACAAAGTATTCCTATAGTAAATCAGTTAACTTATTACAAAGTATTTCTATAGAAATCACTTGCACTGTATTTCCTATAGTAAATCACTTGCAAAGTAGTATCTGTAGTAAATTGCACCGATTTCCTATAGTAACCCATTTACGAAGTATCGAATTGCATTCCATAGGAAATTGCTGCTAATAAAACTGAGATTATAATTATTTCACGTATCAAATAACATTAAATAAAACAAATGTTAAGAAAAATCATATTTTGTGTCATATCAGCGTAAATATGTCCGACATAATCTCTTTTTCTCCTTGTATCTTTTAGGTATCTGTAGATTACAATGTCCCTGAACAGATTCCTGGAGAGGAAGTGACCCTCAAAATGACCGCTTCAACTGGCTCCTACGTATTTGTCGGGGCAGTGGACAAGAGTGTTCTTCTCTTGGAATCCCCAAATGATATAACTTATGACCTCGTAAGTTTAATTTATAATACTCTCCGAGCCATTTTTGAATTTTCACTTCTCTCACTCTCTCTGTACACACACATATACACAAACACACACACTCACACATGCACACACACACATATATATAATAAAAATTTAGTTTTAAAGTATGCTATATTTATGGGTTAAAGAAATGTTTCTCAACCTTCTTAAACAATGACACACTTGGAAGCAACTAAAAATATCATGGGACCCTTAGCAAAAGGGTATACATTTAAATGTTATGAAATAAAACCATAGATTAAAAACTCCACTCACAAAAATGAACTTACTTTATTTCAATGTTTCTATTTAAGTATTTATGCAGCTTATTTAGTGTGTGTCCTGTGCCTGGTGCTTTTTTGCGATTTCTTCAATGTTTGGTCGAATATGCGATAAGCAGACACTCGTTTCTACTTCAGCTGTCCGTAGTCTTTCTCACTACTTATTTTTGATGTTATTGATGATTGAGAAGCCTAATTAACATAAATAAGAAGTAGAAAACTGCAATAAAATGGATAAAGTCTTTTTATCTAATGTGGGATAAAAAGTATAATACTTATCCGAATACTAAAGCTGTACTATTTCTACTTCCACACACATACCTACATATGTATGTGGCGACAATATTTCGTGACACACTCAAGAGGATCACAAGGCACACTAGTGTGCCGGGGTAGGGTGGTTGATAATCACTGTGTTAAAATGATCAATAGCAAGGAGAGCATATGTAAAATTGGAAACTGAAGTCAACACCCAACGTCGATAAACTGTTTCATATTTAAACGCAATCCTCCTGGCCTGAAGATTGCACTTAAGTATGAAACAGATTGTCAACGCTGGATGTTATATACAATAAGACAAAGGTTTGGCGACCATTCTCTGGTTTTAATTAGTAATTTTCAGTCATTACTTGTTTAATTAACTCTTACTTTGGAAGATGGAACTAAACTATATACCTTATTATTTACATTGTTCTGAGTGTTGTCCTCATCTTTATTGTCAAAGTCATGACGTTTCAGCCGTTGTACGTTCCGGTTTTCTACAGGTGCCAGGAATTTCGTCCGCAAAGACATGGCCCAATGGATAAAAGGGTTGCTTAGATCCACTGATTTAACCCAAAGCGTTGTGATTTCAATACCTGGCTACAACAGTAGTGAATAGATAACTCAGAGAGTTGAGTTAAAGGGAGATAACTACATGACACCCGGAAGTAGCATGTCACATGGAATAAGAACGATATACCCCAGTGATCGAACTAAAGGGTTCGGATTGAAATTCAAAGCATCTGAAAAAATTCAGAGCGTACAACGCTGCCAATATGGCAATAAAGATGAGGACAACAGTCCGAACAGTGTAAATAATGTAAATACGATCTCATTTCAGAAGTATAGACATATATAACTCATGGTGACCAACTTTTTTAAAGAGTGGGTTACCTAAAATTTAAAATCAGCCCGCCATAAAATTTTCCAGCGGTGTAGATTAGGCGAAACTTAAAAAAGAAAATTATGCATTCAATTTGGTTATTATTATTATTATTATTATTATTATTGAATATGTGATAAAATCCTTCTGAAAAGGAAGTCCCTTTGGTCCGAAGTAAGCTAGTACATTTTTTTTTTTTTTTTGATAGGTAATCTTTGGTTTTTAGGTGATTCTTCGTAATTTAGACGGTGGCCATGACCGGATTATGATGTTCTGGGGCATCTAGGCTAATGAAATTATGGGGTTTTCTTCAGACGAATTCATTCTCTAACTTGCACGGACTCGTTGTAAATAATGTTTTACCCGTGATGTATTTTAGCAACATTTACATAGCTTAAACTAAACTTATTGCACATTCTTTAGATAAACATTTGTTTGTCAATAAAATCTTCTTTAAGATATAATATTATTGCAAGCCAAATTAGTACATATTTAAACACACCGTTGTATATATATATATATATATATATATATATATATATATATATATACTTATTTATAAATGGAACTATGTCTCTGTGTGTGGGGGTGTCTGTGTGTGTGTGTGTATCCGTTACCTATAGACTCCGAAACGACTGAACCGATTTTCTTGAAAATTTACACAGTTGTACTATAAGCGTCTGCGAGTGTTCTTAGCTAGGTTTTGTGTCGAGGTACTCCCGATAAATATCTGAAATCTATAATCAAAAAAATTGGGTTATAGAAGCAGTAGTCCGATTGTAATCAAATTTGATACACTCATAGACAAAGACATAAGAAACGATATTCAGAAGTTTCAAGGTTGCAGTTCTTACAATAATGCAGAAAATCTGCTATCGATACCAGGAAAGCAAAATTTGACTTACATTATCTGAGCTCCAGGACCATGAATTAGTTTTAAAGCTTTCATTACAACCGAGCAACGCCGGACTATACTGCTAGTATATATATATATATATATATATATATATATATATATATATATATATATATATTAAACGAGTTATTTCGCTACCTTGGTTTTCACCATGAGTGGTTTTTCCAGGCGATTTTTAATAACTTTTTTATTAAATCTAATTTTTAATAAATCGCCCGAAGAAACCACTCATGGTGGAAGCCAAGGTAGCGAAATAACTCGTTTAAAAATGAAAAATATTCAAAATTTCTACAATATAATTGTATAGAACACTTTTTAATACAAATGTGTACTGGTCTAACCCTATTAGGACCAAAAATTAAGTATTAAACAATCAATCAATCAATATATATAGTGTTGAGTTCTGATAATGTTTGGTGCCAAGGCTTTTGTTTTTTCAGTAGTTTTACTCCTAAAATATATTTTGGCAAGCAGGTTTTACTATTGTAAAGGGCTTGATATCGGGGTGTAGATAGCGTTAATAAGTAGAAAGAGTCTGTCACTTTAACTGAGCAGGTTCATGCCGACTTCGAAGTGTCTATAGGACACTGTTATGATCTACTCACTCGTCAGAGCTGGTTTGCAGTTTATCATTTTTTAGTTTATGAAATTATTTAGAAGTTATGACATCTAGGAAATTAAAATCACTGCTTTATAAGAATTTCTAATGTTTAAACATTCTGAACTAAAATCGACTTGTCATCTACATGAAAGACCATGGCACAAATTAAAACAGTGTTTTCCTTACTTTGCTTCCTGCAAAGTCAAATAAATATGAGTTTGTTATACTGATATCATTTTAGTTTATGAAACTATTCGGACCTTGAATAAGTTCTCTTTTTTTTATGAAAAGTAATGTTTTATTTACAAAAATTATTAAGAAACATGTCACTGAAATTACTGTCTATCGCTATTTTCCCTATCTTTCTGGCAATATTTGAATTCTAAGTTGGAAAAACGATACGAGGCTAACTAAAAGTTGACTTAATCTTAGGTATCCTCATAAGAATGAAAGTTCTGTTCAGCCAGGTCATGTATCATCAATCGAAGCAAGTGATAATCGGACTGAGTAATGTCTGGTTAAGGGTGCGGTGGGGTAGGAGTACGTTTTCACCCGTTATGCAACATGTGGTATAGAGTTGCCATGTTGCAAAATCCCTTTGTTGTGTCTCTGCTCGTATAGCAACCATTTTTCATCAATGCTCAGCTCAAACGCATCAGTTGTAGTCGATATGGTTTCGGTCGGTTTGAGCAGCTCATAACAAACTACATCCAGCTGATCCCAACAAATGCAGAGTAGAAAGTTCGAACCATGTATATTAGGCTTTGCATGATCTGGCTTACCTCATGATTTTCTTCGCTTAATGTTATCGTAGTGTATCAACTTTTCATCGCCTGTCACGATACGATGCAAAAAACTTTTCCTTTTCTGCCGTTGGAGTAGCTGTTCACATGTGACAAGGTCGTTCGACGTCTCTCGACTTCAGATCGTACGACCACCAATGTCCTTGCTTTTAAATCATTCCTAATGCTTTCAAATGTTGCGAAACAATTGTGTGATCAGCTCTTAATGTTTCTGCAACTACAGCTTGTGCTTAACATGAGTCTTTTTGAAGAAATGCCTCCAATTATTCGTCTTCAAACTTTTCCGGTGGATTAGAGCGTTTTTTATCTTTAACATCAAAACCATTATTTTTAAAGCATCAAAACAAATCTCTGCATGTTGTTTTCGACAGAGCATGGTCTCCGTAAGTTTCAACAAGAATACTGTGTGCTTCAGCTGCAGATTTCTTTAAAATAAGGTAGTGCAATAAAATTCCTCGCAAATAAACTTTCTTTGGCTCGAAACCTGGCATGTTTAACTCTATAAACAAAGTTGTTTACACTTCGGCGAAATGACACACACGGAATGTCAAGCTTGCTTATAGTACTTCCTTATAAATGCATTACCATCTGAAACTACACGCACGCAGTTCTGTGAACTCCATCTGTTGGCAAACAGCAAGAAATTATTCAAGGCCCTAATATTTAAAAGTTATACTGTGTAGAATTTTAAATCATCAATTTATAAAAGCTTGAGAGGCACCAAGTTGCAGCTTAAACGATAATCTAAACTCTAACAATGGCCCAAACCTTTGGTATATATATATATATATATATATATATATATATATATATAATTACTTTAAACGTTTTATTCAGTGGATACACACACACACGTGTGTGTTTGTGTGTGTGTGTGTGTGTGTGTGTGTGTAAATCTTCAAAAATAAATTGTATTTTTCCTTGTAGGTTGTGGGATCGATCGATAAATACAACAGACCCTACCAATTTTATTGGTCGATGTCACCTGGAAATATCTTATCGGTAAGAAACGTTCTAAATTAGTTTCTAACTTAATATTGTTGAGTGCTTTAGGCAAAGTAATCTAGTTTATCAATGATATTATCAGTGATATGTTCTTAATTGTCCAAGATTTGGGTATTCCATTTTATTTGGTTTGGTTGATTTTGTTTAGCGACTATCAATATCTAATGTCGAAATCTAAATATTTTTGTACGTAATTTAACGGTTATTAATGATACATTAATGATACTAATGATACTTTCTACATATGTTTACCCTAAAAGTATAGAATTATGTTGTTTTTTAGATATGTAGTTTTTAGGTCAAAAGTATTGTTGATAAATTATTTTTAAATATTGCTGGTAATTACAATATGAATATGTATTGTTGATATTTTTTTAAAATAAAAATGTATTTTTATAATTTTATTGCTTGTTATTTAGCTATAAAATATATTGCTGGTAACTTTACTATGAAAATCTATTTTTGTGATAATGCATATTTTTTTATACAAATGTATTTCTGGCAAATTCAGTAGACATTTACTATAAGACACTATTTTTATACTTTCTTATTGTTTTGATTTTTGTTTGGGGTTCACTATTTGCCCATAGTCTACCCTAACAGGTGCTACTACCTGAGGACAAGTTGGACCTGAGAACAACAACCATTAAAAGGTGGTTCCACTCACTTCAAAACCGCCAGTCTTCTGAACGTAGGCCTTGCTTCAGGATGTAGTTTATCGTCATACCTAAGACTAGTTAAGGTTTATAATATACCAGATATGAGATCAAAAAGTATCTGTATTGGTGTCATAAAAAGGAAACTAAAATACTGTCATGTAGAAAGAAGTGTCGACACCGATACATGTAATTGAACGTTGATCACCAAATAACAAATAAAACTATAAAAATGGATTATTCCACTGGGGATCCCGTGACCCCGAACTATATTAAGCACCAGACATATGTTTGAGTGAATCGGCTGAGTAAATTAACCGAGTGAATCAACCGGATTACGAGTAGTAGCGGCAGCTATGAAGACCAACTTAGGTTAACTTATTGGCTGGCTTCGAAAAGGACCACCCTCGTGATGAGAGGAATTATAATTAACGCTGGCATATGAATGTACAAAATCAACAACCTTTGTCTCTAAGGCTTCAGGTTGGAAGACATCAGTCTTAACGGTAACGGTGATTAAAGCCAGCTACACGAAACTGACATTAGACTTTGTAGGGAAAGACACCCCGATTGTCGGCCAGTCCATATCGAAGGATTTTTAACAAAGCAGAGACGATTTGAAAGAAGAGAGACCCGCTCGAGACGCGATGGAGAAAAGTTCAGCCTAGAACGTTAAGACGCGAAAATTCTCTCCCCACGCTAACAGGCACGTCCACCAGTGCTAAGCAGAGAGAAAAGAAGACAGTAACTGTCTTACCTCTAGTGACGATAAGACGTAGTGGCAAACAGTAATTTGTGGACTTTTAGAAAAAGTTGTGTTAAGTTTTTTTTAATTAATTCTTTTTTGCCTCTGTTGCTGTACAAAGAGTTACGAATATAATTATTAGTTCCCATAGACTGACATTTGTGCTGGCTCTTTATTTCTTGTCTGTTTTTCTCTATTTTTCTCTATTCCTGAATTGTACATCCACCCCGCCTCTTCACTTGCAGTGGTCGCCGAGTATGACACAAGATGACCGTCCTCCGAGCTCTCAACTCATCTTGAGATCAGAAATCACAACGTGGTAGAGAGAGTGACGGATTTCGACAGCTCACCAACACTTTCGATCACATTGTAGGCGACTGGCTGCAACCTCAGATGCAGTTAACTTACGGCCAGTTGACTCACGCAACACATACACGCAAGCCAGAGACTTGGGGGTGTCTGGGGAGGTTACAACATATCAGTAACCTTTTAGGTCACAACAATATTCAAAGGAGGTTGTAACTAACACGTATCAATTCGGCATTTAATTTCCTTCAAGGTTGTCCCCTTTTGAAGCCACATACTTTACCCAGCGTCGTTTACATTGATGAAATCAATCCTTAAACTCCCTTTTTGGAATAGCGAGCAGCTGCCTCGTTGCATTTTCTTGAATTTTCTTAACCGCTTGAAATTTTGTTTCTTTCAAGTCGGATTTCATTTTTGCAAACAGGAAAAATCCGCATGAAGCGGGATCTGAGGAATTTGGTGGTTGTCAGACCTGAGGAATGTTGTATCTGACCAAAAACTGTTTCACAAGCTGCACTGAACGAAATGGTGCGTACTTATTGCGGAGTTGCCATTCACCGGATACATGTAATTATGTCGTTTTCCGACGAACATCACACAAATGCCATAACACGTCTCGGTAGTAATCCTTGTTTACTGCCTGATTAAGTGGAGCATATTTATGAAGAACAATAAATGATGGGAAGGGATAGAAGAAACTCTTAGTTTCAGACATGAAAATTATTTACCATTTACAAAAGATAAAATGTTATATAACAATAATGATATGCCTGAATAATAGGTTTTGTTTTTAATTCACCACAAATGAGGTGATAATGCTTCAGACTCACAAGAAGTTACTGGGAGTCAAAGAAAAATAGATTGGGAGGAACCGGAAACACAACCTTAAACCGGAAACAAAGTATACATTTCTACTCATGTTCAAAAGACGGAGTCTAGAGTGGATGATAAGAGAAAATTGTTGTATTCCAACAATAATATTCATGAGTAATAATTTTATAGATCAAAATCAATGAATGAAAATAAAAGACTCAGAGCAACTATTAACTTCAGACAGGAAAAGGACCCCCGTTGCATTAAAATATTAAAAGTGAAGGGTAATCCAATCAGTCAGTTAAGTGTCATACCTGATACACGCTTGGGTGATCATGTCTTGAAAGAGACATGACTGACTGGGCAGAAGATTTTTCATCAGTAGGTTGTCATTACTTTCTGCGGTAGACTGGTTACGAACCAAGGCTATAGAACGCAATCTGTTCTGCTATTTAACCCATAGCGTGAGAAAGAATTGACGGATTTTTACCTTTCCTAAAAGTATTAGCGCGCAAGTGGACGCAACGAATATAAACTGGAATTCGAACTTGGCTCTCCGATTTCTCGTTCCGAGCCGATATCTACTGCACCACATGTGGATGTGCGTTGTTACAGCGTGTTACATCGCTAATTACAGCTACAACTTTTTCGACTCTGAAGCTATAGATGCAATGTCGTCTTTCAGCTTATTAATGTCAACCTACTAGTTACACTTTTTTTAACCGAATTTACCCGAAGAAGGCAGCAAAGCCTCTAAGACGCAAGTGGTTACTGTGTGTGAAAGAATTAGAAAACGGAAACATTATGAAGGAGCGAGAACAATAGATGAGTTAACAATAATAAAGTAGATAATGACTGACATTGCATTTAAATTTTTGAAGGTTAAAATTGGCTGAAAAGCATGAAGACGAATAGTACACTACAAGCCAGAAGTGAGAGAAAAGTTAGCATAGAACTTACAGTTACATCTAGCTAATTAAGTTTTAAGTTGATGAGAATTTGTTAATTCGCTTAAATTCATGAATTTTAGGTGCCATAGCGAAGAGCTCATTGAACTGCGAAATATTTTCAATACTCTGAAAAACTTTCAATACTCTTAAATACTTTCAATACTCTAAAAGTATTGATAGAAAAGGCACAGAGAAGCAACTTTACGGTGATGGGAAAGACTATGACTGTTATCGCTCTTTCCTGCACTGAAACCGGTGTGCTAGGTCAGAACCACTAATACTGTTGGTTCTTTGGGGTATACCGAGAATCTTTAAATATATTGCAGGAACACCGGACCAAATGTGGCAGCAATATTCTAAGCATGTATGAAGGGTAGATCAGCTGCCAATTTGACCTTATTGAACCGTTCAAACTTACTATCAACACAGGAGTAAACAGTTATGTCAATGACATATATACCAAGTGGAGAACTAATAATATTGGGCAATAGCCCTACTCTCTTGCTGCTTATAATTTTATATATATTTTTAAAAAAGTTTATATAATATAAATGATTTCGATATGAACACTTAGTCACATTTAAGTTAATTTATAAACGATTTACAGTTTTCAAGTATGTACTCCCGCATCAGTAAGAAACCCGTCGTGGCAGACAAACATAATCTCGCTGCTAACCTTGAACGGGACCTACACTCTGTGGTGATTTGGGGCAAGAAGTGACTTGTCAATTTCAATGCGTCTAAACCAAGCTGTTGTCTGTCAATCATCACAGGCAACCTCTCCTGCCTCCCATAAGCATGGACCAAGCGATTCTCCCTGAGAGCAATACACTGCGCCTCCTCGGCCTTACTCTCTCTTCTGATCTCAAATGGAACCACAACACCGAGTCCATAGCTAAATCCACTGCTAAGAAGGTTGGGTCACTGTGCCGGGCCAGGATGTTTTTTTCCGCCTGAATCCGTCCTGCATATATACAAATCAACCATTCGTCCGTGCATGGAATACTGCTGCCATATATGGTCAGGCGCCCCTGCCGTTCATCTCAGTGTTCTCGACAGGCTCCAAAGGAGAATCAGCAATGTGATACGTACTGACTTGGAGGCTCGACTACAGCCACTTCCCCACCGACGAAATGTGGCCTCCCTTTGTTCTATAAATACTTTCATGGCTTCTGGTCGAATGAACTTAAGTCACTGGTGCCTCCTCAACAGGTGTTTACTTGTGCAACCAGATTGGCAACTGGGTATCACCCATTCACAGTTAGGTTAGCCAAATGCAGACGACAATTCTACTCCTGCAGCTTCTTCTCTCGCACTTCCCGCCTGTGGAACTCGCTCCCATATTCTTGCTTTCCTGATGGCTACAACCTCCATGAATTTAAATGCAATGTCAATACTCATCTATTAACCACTTGTCTCTAGTTCTTTCCCCACCCCGTATATCCTTTCCTTTCTCTCCACCTTTGATCTGTCATCACACCTGCATTCTCATCCTTCTATTGCTCCTTTCTAACTGGTTCGTCTTCCTCTTCACTCTCTTCTAATTAATCTTTTTACACCTATGTAGCCCCCTGCACATCAGTGGCATTACCGCCTTGCTCGGAGTGATACGATTAAAAAAATCTCTCTTATGTATTTTATATGGATATCATATATATTTTACTTATACCTACATCACTTTGAAACACAGTTTATGTTACGATCACCGAATTTAAGCAACGTCAATCTTGGTCAGTGCCTAAATGAGTGGCTGCCTGGGAATACTATGTGCTATTGGTTTGCATGTGCTGGGTTAACAGCTCGGAATTAAAAATCGGGGACCCCAGTTATAATTCTACTCGGGTTCGTTAGTCACTTTCACGCGGATAATCTTGAAAAAGGTATGAATCCACCACTTCTTCCCCAAGATTATATCAGTCAATCTGTTTTTTCTTTACAACGTTTATACAGTCTAAAGTATTTTATGACTTTAAATAAAGTGAAGAAGATTGATAATCCGTAAAAATCAAATCAATCATATCTATTTTTAACCTGTATATTTAGTTTTGAATGTTTAATAAATTTCCAGCATCAACACATAATTCTATCAGTTAAGTGATACACGTTTGGGCGACAATATCGAAAGAGACATTCCTGACTTGACAGAAGATTTTCTCGCAGTAGGTTGCCATTACTTTCTGCAGTAGACAGGTTTCCAACCAAAGCTGTAAAACCTAATTTGTCATATAATACATATTTATAATTTCAGAGAACTGGTCTTACCTACATGACCAGCCTTGAAGTGCATCCAGGAGATCAGTTCCCTCTGTTGCGACCAAGTGATGGACTGGCCTTTGATGTGCGTAAGTATTGTACTTTTTCAGATGCAGTGAAATAAATATTAATTCAACTTTCGCCATAAATAAACATTTGCTTATACCGTTTTCCATTGTACAATCGTTGGCGTAAAACGTCATCATCATCGTCATCATCAGCAGTAATGTACCAAAGAAAGATGGCCAGGTGGAGTGTGTCTTTTTTAGACGGTCATGACCCTCCACATCGTCCTATTTTTTGTAGTTTTTTAACACCCCTTCTCCTGTTATCCCGATTAACCCCCGCTGCGCCATTCATCTGCTCAAGTCTATCAAGTAAGTCACGCGTTGCTTTCACTTGCCTTTCCTTCCCTCTATCCGTCCAGTGAGCATCATATTCTCTAAGCCCTTCTTCCTCATTACATATCCCAGAAACTTCAGCTGTCTTTCCCTGACGTTAAGTATCAGCTTCCATTTCGTGTCCATCCTCTCCAAAATATCGTCGTCGGTCACATATTCTGTCCATGGTATTCTCAGCATCTTTCTGTAAAACCACGTTTTGGTTTCTTCAATTTTCTCCCTCGTCTCTGAGGAGATTGTCCAGAATTCACTGCCAGATTGAAGGACAGACATCACATAACAATCCATTACTATCTTCTTTGTTTCCAGCGAAATTTTCCTGTCTCTCAATACTCTATTCAGCTTCTGGAATGCATCCTTTCCATGCCAATACGCCTTCAGATCTCAGTGTCACACTCCCCGTCCTCTGTTAGGACACTTTCCAGACTAAGTGTGCAATTTAGAGTTAATTCCAAAATGAACTGATATGATTGTTACTACATCACAAATTAAAGTTTATAAAATATTTCTCTTAAAACAATTTTTCAGGAAAATAGTTTAATTAAGACTATAACTATTATCGTACTTTCCAGTACTGATGGAGGTTTCTTAACTTTTTGTTTGAAGTCGTGTAGAACGTCAGCATCCTAATTTTGTCAATATTTTCTTTTTGAGTTGTCCAGTTTTAGTTGTTGCCGTTGCTGAAAGTTCCCAAATGATGTTTTTTTTTGTTTATTAGAGTTCTTTGGGATTGTATAGTGCCAATTCACTAAGTTCAAAGATGAATTTTTCTCACTAAGACTTACATATTTTACTCGTTCAAAGGCCAGTTTTAACCACGTATCTGAGAATGTTGTATGAACCTGCCATTTTAAATATTTCTCACCGACGTTAAGCCTGGTCAGTACTTAGATGGGTGACTGCTTGGGCATATCAGGTGCTGTAAGCGTAAGTGACGGATGTGCGTTGTGGTGCAGTGAATATCAGCTCGGAAAGAGAAATCGGTGAGCCGAGTTCAAATTCCAGTTGAATACCCTGCATTCACTTAAGCACTGGTACCCTTGGGAAAGGTATTAATCCGTTTCTTTCCTCCAGTTATGGGTTAAATAACAAGGGTAGGACTTGAGGACCCTGCCCTTAAAAACAAATCTCAATGAATCTTGCAAACAATAAAACAAATAAATTAAATAAAACAAATCAAAAACGATTTTCAGCATTAAATGACCTAATAAAGGTAGATATGCTGGTTAAAGGAACCAACCAACATTGTTCAGCTTAGTGACAAACTTTTCCACATTAATTCTATTAACACTCTATATCTATCTTGATATCTAGCACTTTATGACAAAATTCTGCTTGCCTAAAATGCCTTTCTACCAGTAAACTACTGAAAAAACAGCAATTTTGGCACTGAGCATCATTAGAATTTAAGCTTATATATCTAATCTAAACTTATTTATAAATGGAACTTGTCAGTGTGTGTGTGTGTGTGTGTGTGTGTGTGTATCCGTTACGTATAGACTCCGAAACGGCTGGACCGATTCTCTTGAAAATTTACACAGTTGTACTATAATCGTCTGCGAGTGTTCTAAGCTAGATTTTGTGTCGAGGTACCATCGATAAATATCGAAAATCGATAATCGAAAAAATCGGGTTATAGAAGAAGCGGTCCCGTTGTAATCAAATTTGATATACTCATAGACAAAGACATAAGAAACGATATTCAGAAGTTTCAAGGTTGCAGTTCTTACAATAGTGCAGAAAATCGATTATATATATATATATATATATATATATATATATATATATATATATATATAAGGTAAGATGTTTGTGTGTGTGTGTCTGTTTATCTGTCTGTATGTCCTTTATACAAATCCACAATTTTTATCCGATTCTCACCAAACTTCACATTTATATTCTTTCGCCTGAGTCCAGAACCATGGATTAGTTTTAAAGCTTTCATTACACCCGAGCAACGCCGAACACATTAAAAGAACACATTAAACGAAATTCAATGAAAACATATGACGTAGAGAGACTCGGTTGAAATGTCATTAGCATGAGGAGCATTACACATTCAGGTCGCTTCAGGTGAGTTTCAATTCAGTCAGTAGATACACGCTTGGACGATCATGTCTCGAAGCAGAGATGACTGACTGGGCAGAAGATTATCCTGCAGTAGGTTGCCATTGCTTTCTGTGGTAGACTGGTTGCCGACCAAGGCTATAGAACCCAATCTGTCCTGTTATTTAACTCATAACTGGAAAGAATAGACGGATTAATACCTTTCCCAAGGGTATTTGCGCGTAAGTGAATGCAATGAATTCAACTGGAATTCAAACTCAGCTCTCCGATTTCTCGTTCCGAGCCGATATCCACTGCGCCACAACGCACATACTTTCCATTAATTTCCTTCTTCTACGCATATTATCGACACGGAAAATACAGAATAAGGATTTACCATAAATTAATTTCAGAACAGGCTATATAGATATTTTACTTTCGAGCCATTCTGAAAATAGGATCAAGATTTGCATTAAATTCAATGCTGAAACGCTGGAAGAACGTATAAACAAATTTTATTAGAACATGAAAATGGTAAAGAAAAGATACAGAATAATGATGTTCTTCTTTTCTTTTCTTTTTTTCAAAAGTCGCGAAACGGAAAAAGTACTAACGATTTATTATTTACGTTCTCACACACACACACACACACACACACACACACACTAGTGTATATATATATATATATATATATAATGAAAATATACGTTGAACAGTATGCATGTCTATTTTAAGTGGTGACAGTTTGTTTTATCCATGACGCAATCTTCAGGCCAATTGTTTTGTGTATTGACTCCGACTGTTTATGAAATATAAACAGTTGCGGATTGGAATTTAAAATATTGGTTGCCAGTTATGAAAAATGGCCCACCCACAACTATTATACTTTTATCATTTCATTTCATTTAATTTTTTTTATTTATTATCATTTAATTTTCCTAACGAATTAAAAATGACATATGAAAAAAGGAAAAAAAGGGTACATTTATTTTTTTGTGGAGTGGGGGGAATATCTACACTATTTACATTATTCGGACTATTGCCTCATCTTTGTTGCCATTTTTTTTTCGACGTTCGACCGTTGCACGCTCCGGTTTTCTTCAGGTTCGGTTCGAAATTCCTAGCACCCGAAGAAGGACGGAGCGAACAGCGGCCGAAACTTCGTATAAATGACAACAAAGATGAGGACAATTGTCCGAATAATTTAAATAGTGTAAATACTACCTCATCTCAGAAGTATAACCAAATACCAAAAAATGTCTGATTCTTAGTAATTACATGTACTGGACATATTATCGACAGTAAATAACAAATAAAAATAAATGTTATAATTAACATCTTTATTTATTTTTTAATTTTAAGCAATTGGTTGATATTCTTAAATAGTTTACTGCACAAGTTACACTTTACTAATTAGATAGTTCAAAACCAAAATAGAGCATTGCATGCAGTCCTCTATATTAAGTGCAATAGTCTGTGTTCACGAGATGATTGTTCAAATCTGCCAATAATTACTTCTGCATCCAATTCATCTAATAATTTCTTTTCAATGGTTACGCACGTGCATGAGTCAAAATTCTTGACAGAGAGCTAATTTCTTAAAGTTAACAAATTGAACTTTGAAAATGTTTTCTTACATTGGCCTTGATGGGCCTTTATATTCTTGACAGAGAGCTAATTTCTTAAAGTTAACAAATTGAACTTTGAAAATGTTTTCTTACATTGGCCTTGATGGGCCTTTATATTCTTGACAGAGAGCTAATTTCTTAAAGTTAACAAATTGAACTTTGAAAATGTTTTCTTACATTGGCCTTGATGGGCCTTTATATTCTTGACAGAGAGCTAATTTCTTAAAGTTAACAAATTGAACTTTGAAAATGTTTTCTTACATTGGCCTTGATTGGCCTTTATATTCTTGACAGAGAGCTAATTTCTTAAAGTTAACAAATTGAACTTTGAAAATGTTTTCTTACATTGGCCTTGATGGGCCTTTATATTCTTGACAGAGAGCTAATTTCTTAAAGTTAACAAATTGAACTTTGAAAATGTTTTCTTACATTGGCCTTGATGGGCCTTTATATTCTTGACAGAGAGCTAATTTCTTAAAGTTAACAAATTGAACTATGAAAATGTTTTCTTACATTGGCCTTGATGGGCCTTTATATTCTTGACAGAGAGCTAATTTCTTAAAGTTAACAAATTGAACTTTGAAAATGTTTTCTTACATTAGCCTTGATGGGCACCACGATGTGGTGTAATGGTTAACAAGCTTGTTTTTCTTGAATCTATTACAACTGAGTATTCAGTTCGGTCCCCACTGTGTGCCCCATACTTTCAGCTTTGTGCCACATCTAAGCGGCGCTTAGAAAATTAAATTACATTGCCCTTGAGTAACTGATAATGGGCAGATGACTTCGTATTTTATTATTACTCAATTATCTGTGTTTCTTTCTTTATAGCGTATTTATAGGGACTCACCCCATCAGGTGCTCACTAGCCATCGAGCAAGATGACACCCTGACTAGTAACGATTCTACATTATGTTTTATAGTCACTTAATCAGTTTTTTTTTTTACTGGTATAAAGTTTCAGTCGTTTCTTATTTTTATATCTGATAATTTTTACTGGTGACAAGCCGAGTGAAACTATCTTTGCTTCTACTCACATGTCTTTCAGAACTAAGGGGTCATAAGGTAGAGTCAGCAAATAAGGAGATGTCTTTCATTCCATCTGATGCAGCCCCACCAACAAGTTTTGTTCCAACCGAGAATGTCAAGGTTCGAAACTTCTTTCCAGAAACTTGGATTTGGGAAGATGTACAAATTGGGTAAGATTTTCAAGATATTCAAATTGATAACCTGTAAAAAAAATAGTCAGGATATTAACTCTTAAAAATAGATCTTCGAGGCGATCGTGCTTTTTTTAAATATTTTAATAAAAATTTTGCAAAACTTTAAAAGAAAATATTGCTCTGTCATTTAAATATATTTATACGTATCTGTGTGTGCGCATGTGAATAAAAAAAAAGACAAGAGGAAAACTGTACTTAGCCGACGTATTTCGTCTTTTGATGAATTTGCCAACCAGTGTTATTCAATCTGTCCTGATATTTAACTCATAGCTGAAGAAATGGATTCCTAATTTTATCAAGCACGTAAGTAAATGCAACGAATTCAACTGGAATTCGAACTCGGTTCTTCAATATCCTACATCAGTCAGTCAGTTAAGTGTCATACGTGATACACGCTTGAGCGATCATCAGTGACTGGGCAGAAGATTTTCTCGCATTAGGTTTTCATTACGTTCTGCGGTAGTTCGGTTGTCAACGAAGGTTATAGAACCCAATCTGTCCTGCAATTTAACCCATAGCTGGAGAGAGAAGAGATGGTAATTTGGCGCGTAAGTGAATGCAACGAATTCAATTGAAATTCGAGCTCGACTCTCCGATTTCTCGTTCCAAGCCGATATCCACTGCACCACAACGCACATCTAATATCCTACATCAGTCAGTCAGTTAAAGTGCCATACGTGATACACGCTTGGGCGATCATGTTTCGAAAGAGACATGACTGACTGGGCAGAAGATTATCCCTCAGTAGCTTGTCATTGCTTTCTGCGGTAGACTGGTTGCCGACCAAGGCTATAGAACCCAATCTGTACTGCTATTTAACCCATAACTGGAAGGAAGAGACGGATTAATACCTTTCCAAAGGGTATTTGCGCGTAAGTGAATACAATGGATTCAACTGGAATTCGAACTCGGCTCCCCGGTTTCTCCTTCCGAGCCGATATCCACTGTACCACATCACACATCCCAAAAATATGAACATATTTCATTTTTATTTAAGCTTTGTCAGAGATTGAGAGAAAATAAACAAACAGACAGACAGACAGAGAGTAACAAAGAGAGAAAACAAGCAAAGAGGGAGAAACAATGAGAAAAAACAAAGAGAGAATTTTTTAGGTCTGTTGTCATTTGTCAAACACGTGTCATGTGCATTAAAATCGTAGATAATTCTGTATATATGTAAATATGTAATGATTCTTGTATTCATTCAGTGTTAATCGGATGGTAAATGTGTTCGTAATTGTGTATGTGTGCCTGTCTAGTGGAAGTTCTAAGGTTCTCACCTTTGTGCAGTCAGGTCAGCGCAGCGGGGTGTCACAAGACTCTAGTTTATGGTTGAATCTTTTTCTGCATGTATTCTTTGTAGTAGATATAAATTATATTCTTTTAGAATAGATTCATAGAAATATGCCTGTATAATATAATGTTTTAGGCGTGTGTTTATCGTTGGTAGTAATGTTATTAAGTTTTCAATGTATTTTCTCCTGAAAGAATTATATTCTTAAGAGGGTGTGCGTTGTGATGCAGTGGATATCGATTCAGAAAGAGGAATTGGGGAGCTGAGTTCGAATTCTAATTGAATTCATTGCATTCACTTGCGCACAAATACCCTTGGGAAATGTATTAAACCATTTCTTCCTTCCAGCTTTGGGCTAAATAACAAGAAAGATTTGGTTTTATAGCCTTGGTTGGCAACCAATCTACCGCAAAACGCAATGGCAACCTAGCACAGAAAACTCTTCTGCACAGTAGGTCTTTGAGATATGATTGCCCAAGCGTGTATCAAGTATAGCACTTAACTGACTGAATTGGTTTCCGAGTTTAGTAGACATTGTTGGATGGCTGGGTTATTAATTTTGGGTAATGTTTCTTAAAAATGTTTTTGGTAGTGTCTTTTTTTTTTTTTTTCGCTTTTGCATTTTTAACACTAATGATAAAATAATGAGTGTAGTAGAGAAATTTGAAAGTTTTCTCTTCTTGATTTATGTATTCGAAGCCACATATCCCAGGGGATCTGAGGTAAAATTCTGTTGCTTTTTTTTTTTTCAATCTTATTTTTGGTTGTTTTGTAGACAGAGATTAATTAGATCGTTTTTGTTTGCGGAATTCGATTAACAATAAAATCTATTTTTTCATTGTTGATATCAAGGACATGTAGAGAATTGTTTGTTTCGAATTGGTGTGTGAATTCAATTGTGGGTTCAACCTTAATGAGTTTCATGATTATGGCTAATGGGTTTGTATCGCGGAGATATAATAAGAGAACGTAATCTATATATTTTAGTTAAGTAGAGCTGTTTACATGATGTGCTTAAATGATGTGTTTAAATTACCTATGGGGTCACTTATCAGCGGTGTTCTTGCTTGCTTTTTATGAGAATTATTAAAATCTGGTCTATTTAAACTCCACTCATTCGTCCATGTCATGATGTTAAAAGGTACCAAACTTAAAAACAACGTTTTATTGTCAAAATGTTCATGTTATTATTAAGAGGAAAGATCAAACTATATTCAATTATTTTGTTAATGATTTAAATTCCTTTTTGTCCCGTTCGAAATTTTGATTAAAATTTTTTTTTTTCGTCAGCGAGTGCCGAGATTTCTATCAGAGTTTAATATGTCAAACATAATATTACGCAACTCATTTTTTTGGCGGTGAAAGTATATTAATTTGGAAATTCTTGAAAAAATCAAATAATGGTTGTATTTTGCTGAAACTTCCAGAACTTATTTACAAATGACTAAATCATTGTTTTTTATTATACAATATTGGTACAAATATTATTTTTTACATATGTTACCCGCACCACCCAATTAATTTCCTGAAATTTCTAGAAATTGACTACCATGCCGAAACTTTATTTTCTTAGTTAAATGCAGGACACATTGGGAAATGTAAATCACCTATTTTTTCAAACAGTTGCCCCTTTTCTGAAAATTTGCTCCGAATATTGAAAAAATGCAATAAAACTATATTATTTTTTTCATTTAGATAAGCTTTTAATTGTTTTTATAAACAATATATATATTAAGGATATCATAGTCTACATAGAAAAAATTCGATGAATAATGAATTTTTATAAGAATTTTTTCATTTTTATTTTTTAAATATAATAATTTATAAAGTTTCAAAAATCTTTTAAACTTTCTTCCAATCAACGTGCCTATTAGTTAATAAGTGAAGACTATATTTACTAATGGAAAACTGAAAAGTTTAATAAAATCTTCACGCTCCAATTTTTTAAAATAATTTTGAATTACGCTTACGTAACGGGGATTTTTTGAACGCTCTAAAAGATTCCCGTGACGTGAGCTTTCTTAAAAAAAACGGTAAAATCAGTTACTGCAAATCACATGAAGACACCATATGGTATAAATTTAGGTCGCGTAATAACTCGTTTGCAAATGGAACTTTCCGTAATATATATATATATATATAGATATATTAATCTATATTTGAGCAGCATTCTTTTAAGCATTTTTCATTGAAAACGACCGACAAGGAAAAAATTTATTGCTTAAAATTTTTTCCGGTATTTTAACAGGTTTAGTTATTGCTGGAGATAATGAATCTAAAAATGTTCCGTAATTATTCTTCCAAGCGCTTTCAGCCACTTCTTTGGCCATTCTCAAGGCTGTTATGCTTCTGCTGTTGATGCTTTGACTGTAACCTATTTTGTGCTTTTGAGAAAGAACGTTCATATATATATATATATATATATATATATATATATATATATATATATATATATATATATAATAATCATTTTTAAACGAGTTATTTCGCTATCTATGGTTTTACCTTTTGGTGTCTTCAGGAGACTTACAATAAGTGATTTTACCGTTTTTTTTTAAACGCTCACGTAACAGGGATCTTTTATGAACGCGTAATTTTTAAAATTAGAAGATACTTAAAGGTCTTAGAAAACTTTCATCCATGATTGTATGATCCTAGTAGTTATTTATTGGTATGGTTACACATGGACATAATTTCTGTTCTTTCATTTAGTAATTCATTTTTGTTGGGGAATAGCATAATAACCAACTTTTCCTCCTAGCACAGTCCTATAATTTTACCAACGTTGTAAGGTTTGGCCATTTTTATTATACTCTAAGTTATATCGCGGTCTTTTCCATACAATGAAAAACACAGGAATATTATTGTAGATGTCTAAAAATAGACAAATCGTCAGACGTGTAATGTAAGACGTCTTATTAATGTAGTTCTTGTAAATCCAACATATATATTTGTTTTTTGTCTAAGATACATTCTCCCAAGGGACGTTTGAATTGTTATATAATATTATTATTACGCACTACATCAGTCGGTGGGGAGTAGTTATTGCGGATAATTAAATTAGTAGTATTGTATTTTTTATAATATATTATTAATTTTAAATTTTTATTATGATCAACGGGAAATATATTAGTACGAATGAGATTTTTTCATCCTGTTTATAGTTATCGTACATCTGGTTGCAATAAAAGTGTTTGATATGTTTACGGTCTTTTGCGGTTATTTTTTCTTACTACAACTCACACCCACAAATATTATCTCGGAAAGAGATTGAAAGTACTTGGGAACATCGAGAAATGAATAATAAAATCTACTGTCAAAATAACAGCTCATTTCTTACACCTTTCAGTTATAATACGCGAATGATGATCCGTGAGGATGAACGAATTTTATTAAAATAAACAAACACAATGTTTGTAATTTATTTAATCTGACATGCCTAAAAAAATTGCTGCCTAAATACACACACACACACACACACATACACACACACACACACACACACACACACATATATATATATATATAAAAGTTTTATAACGCTACCCTCTGAATATAAGTGTTTCTTTTTTCAGATCAATTAATCTTTTTTGTATCTTTTTCTCAGTCCTAAAGGATATGAAACAATCAACCGGGTTGCCCCTGGAACAATCACAACATGGATCACCACGGCATTCTCTATTCACCCAATTGATGGACTGACTATTATGAGAGAACCAGTTCCTGTGAGTAGTTAAAATTATGAAGTACAAAATATTTCACGTTGTAATTAATCTAGTTTAATTATATGATTCTGTTTGTATGTACAACTTCTAAGTTCTTGCTAAAATGAGAATCTGTCCAATTAAAGCAGAATCTGGTTTGGGGTTAGAGGTTGCTTCTCGTGGCAGAAAAAGTGACGTCATTGAAAGGTGATTCCGTTGTTGAAAAACAGGCGACAAAAATTGTAAAAGTCATTCTTGTTTATTGGTGTGTTTCAACATAAATACAGAATGGTTGCTACCAGACTTTTGAAAATGGGCAAAGTGAAGCGTTTTAGATAAGGTTTGATTCCTTCTAGTGATAGCCGGGGCATACTGCTCGCGCTTGCTGAACTGTTTCTTGTTTATGGAACTTGAATTGTGCTTGATTCTTGTTTTTTTTTTGTTTTTTTGTTTTTGTTATCTGTGAAGGTGTGACACTGAAGTCCGAAAGCACATTGGAATGGTTAAATAAGCATTCTAAAAGATAAGCAGAGTATTAAAAAACAGAAAAAACTTCATTAAAAACAAAGAAAGAAATACTGAATTGCTAAGTGATATCTCTTCTTCTATATGGCAGTGAAAGCTGAACAATCTCTTCAGAGATAAAGAAAAAACTTAAAGCAACAGAAATGTGGTTATACAGAAAGATGCTGAGCATACCACAGACCGAATATGTCAGCGACAGAAGACATAGAAACAAAAAGAAAACATATTTCAGGAAGCTAGAACAATTATGACTAAGTACGGAGTTCAATGTTCACTGAGAACCCCATACTTTTCGGCCTTATGCAACATATAAGCTACGTTTAGAAAATCACGTTAACATCAGGAAGAGGCAGATAAAATTTCTAGCGCACATAATGAGGAAAAAGGGTTTTGGAAAATCTGATACTCTCGGGCAAGAGGGACAGAGAAATGCATCGTATAGCATTTCTATATGCTATACGATGCATTTAGTATAGCATATAGAAATATGCTATACTAAGCATGTAGTATATATATGCTTAGTATATATACTAACCTTATTCAGCCAACTATATAGTCAATCTCACATACTTAGTGAGATTGACTAAATAGTTGGCTGAATAAGGTTTAGGAGCAGTGACAAAAAAGTCAAAATTTATTAAGAGCTACAAAAGATAGAAAATTGTGGAGAGCCATGATCGCCTCCGCACTGAAGTGACGTTGCACATAATTCAGACAAGTATTTTTCATATGTACGTTACAAATAAAAACTCGGCACTTAATTTCTCATAAGTAACGCACATTTCATTTAAACCTGGACTTCGTTACTTACCGTCGACCAGCGGATGTAGGCACTCTTTACAATCTTCTGTGGATACAAGAGATTGCATTTCTCTCTGTTATAACTAGCTACTAACGGTTATAATATTATATCTCGACTTACTTCAACGGTACTCTAACAAACACTCTATCAGAGCTCTGTAAGAAACTCTTTTGGAACTCTAGGTATTTACGTGGGAAACCCGAACACGGAAACTCGAACCAAGGATCAAAATTTGTCCAGCCACCGCATACGAGGCATCAGTCACTAAGTCGGACTATTACTCGAACAGTCCAAAAGCAGATAGTTTCTTTTGTTCTTTCATTCGAATACCAGCCCCAATTGAATCGTTTTCTGCCAGGGAACACGACTGATACTTTTAAGTTCATGTGAAACACTGTTTATTTACCCGAGTCCGCCCCCCACAAAAGGCGGGATGTGACACAAAGTCATTTTTTTATGCGGAAGGAAGCTTGGATGTGTGGTTCGGAATTTTTAATCGAAGAGCAGAGTTTCAATTTTTGCTGATACCGTTATATTCACTTACATGCAAATACCATTGGGAAAGTTATATATCCAACTCCCCCACCTGGCTATGGGTAATTAATAAGACTTGTATTCACTAAACCGTTATTATCTAAAAAATCTTACAATCTAAAACAAATTGCAGACTTTAAATAACCTGCAAAGATTTGACAAGCTGTAGAAAAGGAATCAATCAATCCACAACCTAGACGTGTGCAGAGGAACGAGAACCGTCTATTCTCGTATATGAAATAAAGCGTCCAGTTCTAAATGCTTAGGTTGCTCAGATCGATATACAACTGAAGAAGTCCGGAGGGCAAAACGACAGAAACGTTGTTTTAGCAACAGCAAAGATGATAGCAATAGTTCACTCAGATTTATAATTCAAGTCCGTCAAACCAAAGTAAAATTAGTACGCTGCTATTGGAGAACCCTGTATATAAGTCAAAACGAAATAAATTATCAACAATATTTGGATTTTTTGTGCTGATCTGGAGTTGTGAGCTATTCTTTTTTTATCATTTCAGCCCAATCAAGGCAACAAAGCGATAATCACACAGGTGGAGATACTGAGTGTGAAGAAATATGAGCAAAACATTATTAAGGAACGAGAACAATAAAAGCATAAGAATCGAGAAGACAACAGATGGCAATTGATATTGTATTTAAATTTTTGAAGATCAAGCTTGACTGGAAAGAAAGAAATGAGTTCCACGAGAGATAAATGTGCGAAAAGAAACTGTTAGCGGGGAACGTACGGTTACACGTAGCTATTTTCACTGCAAAATGATGAAAACTTGCCAGGGAAACAAGAAGCCGGAAGAGAGTTCCACAAGCGAGAAGTGTGAGAAAAAACTGTTAGCAAATGACTTGTAGTTACATCAAGTCATTTCAAGTGTATAAATGATATCTTACCGCGAATTTAGTATTGTATTTAAGCTCATAAAGCCTATATACCATAGAGAAAAATAATATTTATTTTGTTTTAACTCAAAAATGGGGTACAAGACCAAAAGAAGAGGATAGGGAGAAACTGCTCTTCAATCTGTCTTGTCTTAAACTTAGCTAGTCATGATTACTAACCTAAACTTACCACAGTATTTCTTATAAAAAAACAAAACAAAACTTTCTTACTTACCATTCTTACTACAGTCCCCATAATACCTCAAGTCTCTATGCAGTCCTAACACGTGTACAATTTTTCTGTCGATGGGGAATAAAATAGCAACTTAAAAAAAATAAAAACCATAAAATTCAAATCCAAGTTGGGGTTATTTTTGTCCACTTCACATGAATATTGTAGGGAATAACAACTTCGGCTGACCCATCACCAGATATATTGACAAAGATTCGTTTTACAGGTATGCAACAACAAATGACGTTGAAGAATGATATTTAACAGGAATAACTGTCACATGACCCAAGCAAAATGTTACCAGAATTGATTTTGCGATAATTATATAAATTCTAAACATCTAATCATTCACATTGCTCATTACTAATAACCCTAAATTAAGTTATCAGAACCTTGAATAAGTTCTTACTGTTTTCCAAAAGATGGCGTCCCCAGAAGTGCGTGCATGTAGTTTCAGATTGTAAAGCATCTATAAAGAAGGACTATAAGCAAGCTAGATATTTAGTGAATGTCATTTCGCCGAAATGTAAACAACTTTGTTTTTCATAGCATTAAACATGCTAAAAATGTGTATTTGTGGGGAATTTTACTGCTCTACTTCATTCAAAAGAAATATGCAGCTGAATCACGCAGAATTCTTGTTGAGACTTACAGCAGAAGCAACATGCAGAAATTGGTTTAAACGCTTGAAAAATAATGATTTTGATGGTGAAAATAAAGAACGCTTTGGCGCACCGAAAAAGTTTGAAGACGAAGAATTGGAAGGATTATTTTATGAATACTTATGTCAGGCGCAAGCTAAACTCGTAGAATCATTAGAAGTTGATCACACAACTGTTTCGAAACGCTTGAAAGCATTAGGAATGATTCAAACACAAGGACATTGTGCGGTACGAGTTGAAGCCGACAGACGTCGAACGACGTTTAGTCCCGTGTGTTGCTTGAACGGCAGAAAAGTACAGTTTTTTTGCATCGTATCGTGACTGACGATGAAAAGTGGATACACTACGATAACCCTAACCATAGAAGATTGTTGGGTAAATCCGACCATGCATCTGCATCAAAGCCAAATATCTATGGTTAGAAGCTTCTGCTCTGCATTTGTTGGGATCAGCTGGGTGTAGTTTATTATGAGCTGCTCGAACCGACCGAAACAATCACGGGAGATTACTATCGACTACAACTGATGCTTTTGAAACGAATATTGAAGAAAATAAAATGACCCCTATACAAGCTGAGGCACAACAAAGTGATTTTGCAGCATGACAGTGCTAAGCCACATGTTGCAAAACGGGTGAAAACCTACTTAGGAACGCTGAAATAGGAACCGCCGTATTCACTAGACATTGCCTCGTATGATTTTCAAGTGTTTTGATCGATGGCACATGGCCTGGCTGAGCAGCACTTATATTCTTATGAAGGTGCAAAAAACTGATCGACTCGTAAATAATCTAACAAAACGTGTTGTTTTTTTCCGACGTTGAATACAAATTCTGCTAGAAAGGTGGGGAAAATGAATGGCAAAACAATGGACCATATTTTCAGTAACATGTTTTTGCCTAAGTTTTATAAATAAAACATTACTTTTCATGAAAAAATCAGTGAGGACTTATTTAAGGTCCTAATACGTCTTTAAAACAATGAAATATATTTAAAAATGTTTCATGCAAATTATATAAAGTGGTTATATTGATGGACTTTTTAATGTTTCCATTTATAACATATAACAATACAATTATAATGTTTTTATTTTCATGTATTATCATAATGTAATTACAAAGTGTTTCAGAAATCAGGAATTCAGTAACATTCATGTTTTGTTGTAGGAATATTGCAGGAACTTAGAATTAATTTGGGAAATCTTGCTATGAATGCTCATTTTAAAAGAGTCCATGTTTAGTACAGCCAAATGTGAATTTGACTAGTAAAAGTGAACGTGATTCGGCATCCCAAAATTAACTAGGAATAATTATAAGTTGGCTTGTAGCAAAATTTATCTCAGTTAAGTGCCATATGTGATACACGCTTGGGCGATCATGTCTCAAAAGACTGACTGGGCAGAAGATTTACCCACAGTAGGTCCTGTTATTAGACCCATAGCTAGAAGGAAGAGACGGATTAATATCTTTCTCAAGGGTATTTGCGCATAAGTGAATGCAATGAATTCAACTGGAATTCGAACTCGGCTCTCCTATTTCTCGTTCCTATCTTATGTCCGCTGCACCGCCCAGTTTTCAGAGATGACTAGATCGATGAAAAGTTTTAAAATATTTGCTTCTTTTTTTCATTTCAGTTCCGAACATTTCAGAATTTCTACATCTCTTTGGATCTGCCTTACTCAGTTATTAGAAATGAAAAGTTCAAGCTCAGAATCGGAATCTTCAATTATCTGAACACAACAGAACAGGTAACTAAGTTTCAGAAACACTTATACACACCCACACACAAGCATAATTATACGCACAGACAAGCACACAAAGGCACAAATAAAAATTCAAAAGATAAAATAAAGAAAATAAAATAA